>BGPR01029691.1:0-19127 GCA_013235015.1 Araneus ventricosus | reverse complement strand
AGATGTACTAATCTGAAGTTTCGGATATTTTATTGACAGAAAATTTCATATTTTATCAAAAACCTCTCCAATAAGCTCTTTGATTACACCCTCCTCCTCTTTATATTTTGCCAGCATCCCACAATATTGCAATAAAATACATACTAAATTAAAAATGATTTATTTTTGCTTAATATTCATTAAAATGTCTGTTATATAGTATGATATTGATGTGGCCAAACCTAGTACAAATTGGGATAAATGATTTAAAAATTCATAACTCAAAAAATAAATTTTTCCTGAGAAAGATTTTATAATTAACGAAAGGCAAAAAAATTTACTAAAGAATAGAGTAAGTATGACTTACACTATTCTGACTTAAAAAGCTTTAGACAGTCATCTGCAATGATAATTCAAATTCAAGTTTTCTCTTAATGTGGCCAAAACTGGAGCTTCTACCCTATATGAAGCTTCCTGCAAAGTCAATGTAATGAAAACTTAATTTTAAAAAATGTAGGAGAGAAGTTAAATTAGGTATTCCAACTTCAAACTGCTACATAAGCAAACAAAATTGGTGTTTTCTCCTAATAAGGTATTGCAATTATTATAATTTTGAATGTTCTTAACTATTGAAAGCTAAAATAAAAAAATTGCATTCATAACCAGTATTTATTACAAAGTTCTAGGCATTTTATTTTATGTAAGACAATTTACCCCATCTCACCCTAATTAACAAAAATTATAATTCAAATTTTGTAAGAACACATACACACCAGGGGGATAGGCTTATTTATTTAGATTAGTGAAAAAGTAGTTGGAAAAAGATTTCATTTATCTAGGTTTATTATTATTGTGTTGTAAAGAACAGTAATTATATATTTCCAATGATCCAAAATTATTTAGAAATTTAACAAACACGAATGATTTATAGAAAGATAAAAACCATATTAAATATGAAAAAAAACGGGGGCATTTATATTTTTTCACTTTCATCATTTTAAATAATTACTTGCTGCACTTACCTTATTGGATTCTTTTCTATAGGCGCCTCGCAATGAGCTGATTTTTTTTGGACTAGATCCTTGTTGGTGTTGATATCTTTCGTTTTGAATAGTTCTATCAGCTGGTCCATCGCCCTACCTCTCTTGTTTTTGTCGTGGTAATCTGGGTCCGATACTTTCCAGAGGCATGTTGACTCTTTATATAGTTCTATCACATCGATAACGAACTGCCGAGAACTCATAACTGAAAGAAGTAAATAAGTTTATGAAGAAGTTTTCTTTTTGAAAGTTTTATTGAAGAAATAAATTTTCAGAGGCCTACCAATATAAATTGCAGCTCAGATGAAATATCAAAACTGCGCGCGAAAGAAGAGATATATCATTTAAAAAGCATATAAATGAAATTTCACAAAATCGTTTCGGAAATATTTAAAAAGAACTTGCTTAGTGCAATTCTTTTCGAAAATTTTGATAACATTAGAAAAATACGTAATAAAGATGGACTTAATTTATATTCTTAATCAAAGTACTTAAAATTATTTAATCCACTGGACGAATCATTACAATGCGGAATTTCATCCTAGTAAATAAATTAATAAAATAAAAAAAACATAAAAACTATCTGATGGAAGAGTTATTAATATACTTATTGGAATAATGATAACGACACGAATCTTCAAACTAATTTCTACAACAACTGTATCATGGATTTTTCGGAATAAAAGTTACATTAAACAACTATGGTATTTTCAGAAATACAATACGAGTTTGTTTTGTTTACTAAACGATTCCATTAACTTAGCATTACAACGGAATTACGTAAGTATTTTAATGTAATTACCAAAACAGAAAACTCGTCGATACTATATAAGCAAATATTAATTATAAAAAATCAACTTGAAATTTACCTCTTTGAAAATGAACGAACACGGCGGAAGAGAACAGCGAGACAGAAAGCCCTGAACACGTCAATTTCATTTGATCTTTGATCATCAAATCAGCATATTAATACAATATTTTTTATTCTGTTTCGAGGCGCCTCATCCACGCAAATTTCGCCTCCCCCACCCCACCGCTGATCTACGATTTGCCTCGCAACCCGTGGAGTTCAATCTAGACGGAATTCCAACATTGGCAGTCCATTTGTCTCATTTCCTCAGATTTGATGGGTTTTTCCGTCTCGCGTTCCAAAAATCCGTGAAGTGAGTGGCCGCCTTTAGAGTTCGTCCGCAGTGCGAGCTAGGAAGCTGGTGAGCTGAGCGCTATTGAAAGTGCAGTTATTGTCGTTACTAGTTATTTGCTGACTGCTTGTGTTGTTAGATAGCCAAGTGCTGAACTGTTATTACCTGTGAATTGTTGTCTGTTTACATTGGTAATCTGAGCAAGAACTATTTTTTCATGTACCTGTGTTACGTGTTTTCCTGCATATTTGTAAATAAACCTTCTCCATTATCCTGCGTGTTGGCCTGTTTACACCAGACACCCACAGTAAGACTTCTGCACAGCATGTATTGATCAATATCTAATATTTCATTACTTCTGTAACATTAACGTAAAGGAAGTTATCTTTTCCTTCCAGCTTGCCAAAAGGGATTTTTTTAAAGTTCAAGTTAGTAAGAAAGGAAATGCAGTTTCATTTAAAGTTCATATGTGTCTGAAATTCGTTGGCACATTACATTAGATCTGAAGCTATTCAGATGTTTATTTGCAACATTCATTAATATTATTTTCGTATTATGGTGCGTTTTCTTCGAAATTGAATGGCAGTTTTAGGGAGAGGCAAATTAATTTTTTGTAAACCCAGTTATCGGAGGCAAAATTAAAAAAAAAAAGACGTATTTGCTAAGAAATAAAGCAACTTCTTTTCTTTAATTTGAAAGCAAATAAATCAATCATTTTAAAAACAATTTTTGTAAAGTAGAGTGAAAATCGATCAAATTCGTTACCTGCAGCCCCAGCCAGTGTTCCTCCCCTTTGCCCTGAAACATTTTCTAGCGGCACCTTGGGCGCAGGTGGCAGAAATTTCTGACCAGAGCGACTGGAACTCGTCCGGATGTGGTTGAGGAATTTCTCCCCATCCGAAAACGACCTCATGAAAAAGCAATGGTTTGGCTGAGTGGAAACCGTTCTGTGTGTTCCTAATAAACAGAAACACGAAAATAATCATAAAGAAATTGAAAAAGATTAAATAAATGATAGTTCTGAAACAATAATATCATAGACATGACATGAATTAAACAAAGGGTTTGCATTTTCACTTCATACTCCATTCCTCTGGACCACCTCAAGTACGAGGATGAGATGTCTGCCTATGAGCGATGCGAGGTTCTTACCCTCGCGAGAAAGCGTGCCAAGTTTGGGAAGGGCTTGCTGCACGTGGGGCGCTCTCATTTTTCAAGAATCTGTCTTTCTTGCGAGAGATGACCAGTAATTTAGATTTTCCCTGTTGACCGCAAGCCTGAGGCGAGACATTCGAAAGAAGGGAATTTTATGCGCTTATTTTCAAAGAATGATAGTTCGTATAGTCTGTACACGTCTGGCAATAATTGCATTATGGTTTTGAATTTATTTATTTAATATTGGACTATAAATATTGCTTTAAACTTCATTTAAATACTTTAATCAACTAGTTAATTTTTTTACCAGTCAAAAAGAACTAAGGGCGAAAGCAAGTGACTTTAAAAACATTTTGTTAACTAATAAACGTAGAAAAATGCAAATGATAGCAGTAACTTTTATTATTACATTTTGTAATCAATTTTACATTTTTGTTTTCATTATTTATTATTATATTTATACATGTACAATACATATTGTATCAAAATTCGATATACTTACGTTCTGAGGGATGAAGATATTTTCTAATTATCATTTACACCTATTTCCATCATTTTGATATCTATAAACATTGTTTAAAATTTCGAGTATTATTTAAAATTATATTTAATTTGAAATTATTACATAATAATCAGCGCTTGAAAATAAATTATAGAGACAAAACAAAATAAACAGGTTGAAATTATCTGTCAACCCAATTGCAATCATTAGATTCGAGAATAAAAATTTTTTTTTCGTATTTATAAAGTAGATTTAATTGACGATGAACTATTTTCTTAAGAAGTCAGCAATGCAGTTTGAAAGTTATAAAAATAACTAGCTGTTACCCGCGACTTCGTGAGCGAAGAATTTGAATTATTAATTTTTTGTAATTCATGAATGTAAATGTTTCGTTACATGTTGAAAGGGGTAATTAAAAGTTTTGACGGATGATAATACATAATTGAACGGCTAAGCGGAGTGTCAGCGGTTATAGTTAGGTAACTTGTTTATCTATGCTAACACACTTTTGTACACTACGTGTTTTGTTTTTCGTTTTTTGCACGGATGTAGAGGTTTTGTGGCAGGACACACGTGAACACGCCATATATAGTTAGTTGCCCATGGGAAAAATACTGTTTTTCCAAATGTTCGCCTGTTCCTTTGAGTACCTGTCAAATGCTAATTTTAAAGGCAATTGTTACCTTTTAAACTTGGATGGTAAATCCTTCGGTATTATCAGAATGCGTGGAATTAAAATACTCTCCTCTCTCGCTGTGCCAGTCATAACAGTAGTTCGCACAACATTTGTACCTAGGTGTGTAATTTGTAACTGTGAGCCAATGCGAAGTCTCGGTACATCGAGATTACGTATGAATAGTACTGCACATCGACTTTAAATCTCAGCTTGTTGGAAGGTACCCCTGACAAATCAGAGGAGTTGAAGAACTCTACAGGATATGATGTTACTTGTTATTGCCCATTAGCGTACCTACAGGTAGTTATTCTGTAATACCTCCCTCCATTTGTGATATTTTTTTATTTATTTATCTGACCTAAACGTTCATTAATCAGTATCAAAATTACCAATTCAACAACCATTCTCTATTCCTCATATATTCTCCTTTACTGTAAATTACATCATTGTACTCAATGGTATCATCAGGCCCTTATAATCTGTGGAATATATCATCCATCTTGCTATGTGTCATCCACTTCTAACATTCAAAAGAATACATAAAACAAAATATATCTTCGTATATTTCATTTTAGTTATAATTCACATTAGTTTCTAAATTTGAATCTAAAAACTCTTGCAACTATATCATATCTATCAATACATTTCTGTCCCGGCGTCAATTTATCGACAATTTCTGGAATCAAATCTGATAAGGAAAAGATACAACTATAAATAACTAAAATTAAATAGACTGCAAACTTTAAAAAATGAAAACCAAGCGTCGAGTTGAGTAATTTCAGTTATTATTCCGTAAATTAATTATTTATTTATTTTCTCAGAAAGATCCACATAATCGCGGTTTTCTTAATGTTCACGTGATGTTTGACTATAAAAAAAAGTTATACCACATGCTTACGTTTTTTTAAGTATCGCATGACAGTTCATTTTAAAAATAAGTTATTCCAAATGTTTAAGAACTCCTTAAGGATCACGTAATAGTTGATTGAAAAATAAAGTAGTAATCTTCTTCGCGTATCGCTGAGTCAATAGGCCTTTCTTTGTTAATTATTTTATTATTGTCTGTAGTCAAAAATATTGAATTTATGATAAAATCACATATCCTATGTCCGTTCCTGCAAATTTCTTATCAAGGCTATTCACCGTTTAGGAGGAGTTCTTGCGACAGATAGACCATTAATACATCTTTTTCTCCCCTCCCTTTGTCCTTTTCCTACGATAGTAACCGAACTAAGTAACATTGAAGGCTTAGCACACACTCATTACGATCATTTAAAAATTTGCGAAAATTTAACAAAACATCGAGAAAATAATTCACTAACTTCATTGGATCACTGTGTAACCGCTTTAAAAGGTGTAAATGCTACAACCTGAAACCGGAAGTGAAAAGTCTACTTTGTTGTTTATGCGCAAAGAAATTTTCTTATCTTAAGTTTAACACTGGCAAAAGCCCGCGCGCGAAACAGTAAATTGGCTTAAATTTATTTCTATAAGAATAAAAAGTATTGTTAGAAATCGCGTTAAAATATTTTTTAAACTTTTATAACAATCAGAGAAAACATTTAATCGCAATGGAATTATTATCATTAAAAAAATAATTTTCAGCTCTTTAAAATGGCATAAAAATAATTGTTGTCTAATAAATATTTCAGAAGTTATTGGCGAAAAACGTCTAAGCATTAGGCTTAACAGCGGCTAATTTTTATTTAATTAA
This sequence comes from Araneus ventricosus, assembly GCA_013235015.1. Classification (NCBI taxonomy): domain Eukaryota; kingdom Metazoa; phylum Arthropoda; class Arachnida; order Araneae; family Araneidae; genus Araneus; species Araneus ventricosus. Next base: position 12,919 of record BGPR01029691.1, on the reverse strand, counting down.
ATATCTTAAGAATTAATTAACTCTAAAAGTTGAAAATAGCACCTTTGATCTAGAAATATGCTCTAGAATATCGTGTGTAAATTTCATGTCGGTACCGTTCACCGTTTAGGAGAGTTCTTGTGACCGACAGACAGACAGATACATGTATTTTCTGTTTTATATTATAGATATTTATAAAAATAAGCAAAATTTTCAGAAATAAAGGTAAATTAGTTCAAAGTCTAACCGTTGCGGAGTAGCTATAAATCTTCGTTATTTCACAATCGTCTGCACGTATTTAAAAATTATGGAACTTTAAAAAATTAATAACAATCGAAGGAAAAATGTCAGAAAAATAAAATTGGTATAATTGAAAAGGTACAATTTTGAACTTTAAGATAGTAAAAAAATAATTTTTGTCGGATAATTTGCCCCGAAGTTACGGTGAAAAAACGGTTTCGGTTAATATCTAATTAACTGACTGTTTAATTAACTTTTGGACTTTGAAAAGTTGACAGTAATCTTCTCCTTGTCTTAATTAATAACTGTGCAAAGTTTGGTTGAAATCAGTGCCGTGGCTTAGGAGGAGATGTGGAACATAGGTACATACAAACATACATACCCACAATGACTTTTATTTATATTAAGATTGTTATTCGAGGGAATTTTCATTTAGTATTACCTTCCAAAGGACAATGATCTTCATTGTCGCAACATTCAGTAGTCTACTTATTAAATAATTCAATAGAGTCGCCTGCCAGTTAAATTCATATTATAATCCCTTGTTCCATAATCATATTGGGCATTTGTTGCAGACACCCAACCCCGCTGCCATGAACGAGCACACTGGCAGGATTCGCCAGGAAATCATATTGAACAGTAGGGAGAGCCGCGAAAAGCACTTCTTCCTAAATACCTTTCCACTGACTCCACAAAAGTTGCCACTCGGTGCTAGTAGTAATTTCACTGTTTTCTTCTTTCTTTCAGATATTCATTCAAAGTTTTGAGGTGCCGAGACTTGAAATGTGAACTTCGAGTGGGTCAACAACATGCAATGCAAGAAATAGAAAAAAAGTTTTCTAATAAACGAATCTAAAATATAATTGCGAATGTGTTTACAAATGCCGAGTGGATTAAAATGTAAGTTTTTTTCTAGACTCTTTTGTTGCTAGTTGGTGACTAATGACTAAATACCCATTTATAATGATGGTCAGTAGTTGCCATTAGACGCAATGCCTTGGTGGCATTTTATTGCTAGCTAAATTCGTTTGTATATACATTCTAAATGGAACCCATATAACCCAAATGCCCAAAGAAATGGTGACTGCAACATCCCTAAAACGGAACGTATTAGGTAGCATGCGAATATAATTTCAGAATTCATTTTCTTAAATATGACGGCAAATGAAAATAAAATATTTTTTGAAAATCAGATGCAAAGAAAAAATATATATATTTTTTAATACTAATTCAATAGCAACGTTTTAAACAGCTCTGTTTCATCGAAATATTTTAAGAAACTGTCAAAATCTTAGTAATTTGCGATTACATGGATCCAATCATATAAACTAACATTAAATGCGGCTGCGGGCACATTTTGATACCAATATTTCCTTTTAGAGCTAAATGAACAACCCGCAAACAAATAGCATTTTAACATGTAATATACATGGTAACATGTTAATAAATACTTCATTTTGATGACATTGCGGAAAACAGGTGACTTTGAAGTGAATTCTTCATCAAAATGGTAAGCAATTCTGGCCAAAATCAGTACGCTAATAGTCGTAATACTCATTTTTATCAAGAAATGTTTATAATGCACATATACACACACAATTCTCAGAATGGGGATTTCTTTTCAAGAAAATTTTGGATATAATTTAAATTTCTTTAAATCAAAAAATTATCATCTTATTTTAATTTAAATATAAAATTCATGTCAATTCCTTGATGTGAAGAATTTTAAACGATCTTTAAGATTTTCATTTTGAAACGAAATCTATGTTATGAAAATTGACCAAAATCTGATTTTAAAATAATTATTATGATTCCTAGCTATGTGATTTTGGTCAGAATTGCTTTCTACTTTATTCAGAAATCGAATTTAATGTAAAATGTTCTTATTTAATTTCTTTCAAGTTGTGGGGAAGTAGGCTATTCAGTAGACCCGGAAAGGAATTTTCGTATGCATTTATCTGTCCACAAATAGTATTTTAATTAATATAGTACTTTACTCACATCGCAAAGAAAATGTTTAACCACCATGTATTAGTTTAAATCTATTTCATAGTATCCAAAGAGATTATATCGATAAATATCAAGGAAGCAAATTCATTTGAATATCTGCACGAAGAGTTCATTTAAGTTCAAACTAATAGCAGTTAAGGCAAGTTTGAAAATCAACTTTGTGTTGCCTTATAATTCAACATATGATTAAGGACAAGCTATAATAATTGTTTTATTTCCCAAATGATTCAAAGGCACATCAGAAAATAATCAAAGATATCTGAAGCAGCGATAAGAATTTTATCTCTTGTCATCGCATTAAAACATCCAACCTAGCCACTTTAATATAGCTAAATGTCATTTGCCACTACAGCAACTAACGTCTCGACAATTTTATTGAAATAAATTAACAACAAAGTTCTTTATGTGTTAGTAATGCCCAATAGAACGAAATAGAAAGGTAATTCTTGTGATTATCGTTCGAAAATACCAGATAAATAAAAAGTAGAGGATTCAAACAAAATACAGATTACAACAAATAACTTCAGCCTATCCCAACGCAATTCGAACAGCAATTAAACTGCATAAACAGCTCAAGTCCAGGAATAGGGAAAGAGTAAGATCATAGCTATGATCTTTCTGAAAATCCGACAAATGGGGATAAAAACAATTTCGGTTGTCACTGTCAATTCAGTGGTTACAAAATTGGACACTTGACTATGTGCGCGTTAGTTAGTAGAATACAGTCTCGCTAATCCGCACTAGATGGGACGGGGCCTTATGCAGATCATTGAACGTCCGGATTAAACGGAATTTCCCTTAAAATGCACGTATACAAATTTTAGATGCGTAAAGCTTTAAAAATTGATGCTTTTTTCATTAATACGTATAACTTTTCCTATACTTAACTTCAGCTCTAATACTACTGAAGACCTAAAGATTTAACCTACAAACTGAGTTTTTAACCTACGAAACAATTTTTTTCAAAATCCGTCAGAATTAACCGGATGTCCGGACAAGCAGGAATCTACTGTATTATAGGCGAATATTTAAAAAGTCTGTCATTTACGATTTCATCAACTCATGATATTGTAACATAACTGCTGTTTATTTTGAGAACAGCGAAACTTGGCAACTTAGAAGCTCACAGGATGCCATAAAAACTCAATAGATCCAAAAACCGAACTCAAATTTAGTTCTAAAAATGAGTTCAGCAAGGGAAAACCGTTTCTAAGCTGAAAATGGCAGAATAATTCATTTTCAATGTTTAACACTTTTAACAAATAATGCGCAATGAAAAAATAAAGGTAAGCGATTAGAATAAATAAGGTGATAATAATTAAGATTAAAAAAATAAACTACTTGCTAAACAAGTAAGTACGTAATTATAATAAATAAGTGGTATGCAGAACTTTGAATACAACAACTGTAACAATGAAACTTCAAAATAAGTAATAGAATTCAAATGTAATGTCTAGAAAGCATTTTAAAAAATCAGAAAATTTTTTTTCTTCTTTGAATGAACGCATTGCCGCGTAAAATAAAACAGACATGGAGAGTATTTATACAACGAAAAACAAATCAGAAATATAAAAAAAAATTTACTTCTAAAAAAATTTGGAGATTTTATTTTAAAAATACATCACTATGGAATTCAAGGGAGAGGAGAAATATTTCGAACTGCTAAAAAATTCTAATAAAAACGCTCAAATTTACCAACTTTCACTGTCTAAAATAATTGGTGCGGCAACTATGACGGTTGCAGGGACATGGGGCGGCGTTCTGTCTATAATAATTTAATGTAAGTTTTTTCTCCGAGTGAAATAAAAAAAAGTGAGAAATAGAGGTAGACAAAGTTTTTAAAAATCAGTTAATTAAAACAACTTAATTTAAGAGCAGTCATTTAATAAATTTAAGAAGAAAGCTTTTTCAACGTGTGGAAAGCATACACATACTCAAGATAATTTTCATTTTCTCTCTTTCCTCCATATATACTCCCTATCAAAATTCCCAAACTTATTTTATAAAATCATTGTATATATTTGATTGAACTCACTCCAAATAGTGGTATCGGTTTCTTTTAATGTAAAGTAAAAAAAAAGAGTATATCGACACCCTCAAAGCAAAATCTTCAGTGAATTTCCCTTTTTTAAGCGAAGAGTTGGCGTCTCTTCTCCTTCGGCTCTTCACCGAGGCCTCCATGAGCCAGCTCTTCTCTTTCGCTGCTCCTGCGTCAGCCCGCTTTGCCACCTTTCTCAAATGAAAAGAAATCTGTCTTACTCGAAAGGGGATTTTTTCCCAGCTTCCGATCCGCTGCTCCTTTTTCTAGGCTTTGCCATCGGGTTTCCGTTGGAGATTCGAGAAAGATGCGATTCTGATTTCGAAAAGTGGCCGCTCGGAAAATGCCACTTGTTGTAGATGCCCTGCGACGGCGTGAGCATGCGTGCTTGGTGTCGCCAACAAAGACGCTTGGCGAGAAATTCTGTCGGTTAGCTTCCACAATGTGGTTGAGAGTGCTTCCTCAATATTTTGAGGAATATGTTTTTGAAAAAATATATTTATTCAACGGAAACCTTAATTGTCAGTAAATTTCCATTGAATGTGGGCTTCTTTGACTTTTAATACTCCTGACCTTTGTTAAGAAAGTGAAAAAAATCTCGCGACCCTATTTTCGTTCGTAAATATTTTTCGAGTTATTGAAAAACAAGAAAACAATGCAGGTTTAAAAATTTTGATTCAACTCATTTTATGAAATGATTGGATTCCTGACGACTTTATTAATATTCTGGTTGCAAAAAAAATTTCTCGCACCACATCCTTTGGAATATCGACTCATATAGATTAAGATGGCTTACAAAAATAACGTGACACTGAAGTGCATAAAAGTTGAATATTGACTACCTCGTGAACACCCTCTTGTGAAGCACTTAAAATAAATGAACAACTATTAAAGTAATTTTTAAAATATGATAACATAAAATAATTTTTAGAACGTTTTAAAAAGCTGATGTTAAATACTTGAATTATCTCAATGAAATAGGAACTGTACTTAAATCTTGCTTTTCAAATGCTATCCAATTTCATTGGCCTATGTATGTATTGATCAATATATAATATTTCTTTACTTTTGTAACATTAACGCAAAGGAAGCTACCTTTGCCTTCCAGCTTGCAGAATGGGATTCTTTAAAATTTCAATTGAATGCTTAGTAAGAACACAAATGAAGCTTCATTTAAAGTTCATATGTGTCTAAAATTCGTTGGCACATTACATGAGATCTAAAGCTATTCAGATGTTTATTTGCAACATTCATTAATATTATTTTCTTATTAAAATGCGTATCCTTCGAAATTGATCGGCAGTTTTAGGGAGAGGCAAATTAATTTTTTGTAAACCCAGTTATCGGAGGCAAAATTTTTAAAAAATCATATTTGCTAAGAAATAAAGCAATTTCTTTTCTTTAATTTGAATGCAAAAAAATTCATCATTTTGAAAATAAATTCTGTAAAGTAAAAATCGATCAAATTTGTTACCTGCAGCCCCAGCCAGTGTTCCTCCCCATTGCCCTGAAACATTTTCTAGCAGCACCTCGGACGTAGGTGGCAGAAATTTCTAACCAGAGCGGCTGGAACTCTTCTGAATGTAGTTGAGGCTTTTCTCCCCGTCTGAAGAAGAGCATGTGTCCGGTAAGCAATGACTTGGCTGAGTGGAACCCGCTCCTTACAAACAGAGAGAGGGAAATAAAAATTACAAAGAGTTGGAAAAGATTAAATAAAGTATAATTCTGAGACAATAATATCATAGACTTGATAGAAGATAAAAAGCCTGGATTTTCACTCCATTCCTTTGGGCGACCTCAAGTTATGTCCAACCTATCTAGATAGACCCAAAAACCGAAACAAATCACTTCTACTTAAATATCTTATATTATCAAACGAAAAACATCTCTGTTTGGAGTGAAATGAAAAAAGATAAAGGAATTCAAGGGTATTTTAATCTCTTTATCTATTTTACATATACATATAATTAGGGTTGCCATACGTTCTGTATATACGTACTGGCATCATATTTCACTACTCAGTCACATATTACTGTTTGTCCCGTTTCCTCCCTAAACTCTGCCGGGAAGAAATAGAACGTACTATCGCATATTTATAGGTAAGAAACATCGATGTTGGCAACACTAAGATTCTATTCAACCAGTTTGTATATCTAATAAATTATTTAGAGAAAAATAATACCAACCAAAACTGCGAAGCAATTATTAAATTGAGTATGCAAAAGAAATGGCGGAAGTTATACTGATTAGAAGTCATGTCTAATAATTCTAGGCGAATACGCATTTGCCAGCCCACAATGCAAATGTGGAGAGAATATTTTCCTTAATGTCAACTCAATGGTCGGCCGAAAGAAACTGGTTGTCAGCGAACACAACTGAAGCAATTTTGATTTGTCATTATAATTTTAAAATGATTTGCGACAAATTTTATAATTATTTGAAAGAAAAAATGATATAATTAAAAAAGTAAAATCAACTTTAACATATGACTGCTGTTGCCTTGCATCATTTTTATTATTCTACGTGTTCATTTTATTAGATTGCTTGAGCTTTATTGCTTCTTCATCAGAGTAAAATAAACCATTACCTGCACACTTTTTCCATTTTTTATTTATTTAGCACTTAAACGTCCCGTATCAATACCTGGAAATTATGACAACCCTACATATAACGTTATGAAAAATGACATAGCTTAAATACCTTGCCTGAATAAAGAATATTCTTAGTAAAAATGAGGGAAATAAATGTTAGAAATCAGATAAAAACAATACAAGAATTTGCTTCAAATTGAATAACGAAGGTAAACATAGACCTAGAATTAACAGCATAGGTAAGTTATTTTACGTTACACATTTGTATCACCAATAGATGGTGTTGACGCCTACGCGTCCTTCCATTCGCCACGGAGTTTCGCGCCATTGAGCGTGCAGAGTTGAATGAACTTTAGCTGTCCCCTTTCGTGTCCTTGGGGGTGCGAAGTTGACTGGAGTTCATTCTCGTTCGGATCGCCTAAGCGAACGGACCCTTGTGTCGTTTTCCCCCTTGGGAATGAGAATCGTCTCTCCTTTAATGTTACTACTAAAGAATTTATTTAAATTGTACCCTGATCGTTCATGTTTTTGTTTAAAATAAATTTATTTAATTAACAGTCCACTGCTCTTATTTACCCTCTGAACTATCCTCCATTTTTTGGTCCGAGCGACCCGGAGATATGGGTAAAAATATGCTGCAAAAACTAAACCGCCTTCGCGGAACGATCAGGGATAGAGTAACAAGGCTAAATAAAGCTGCGGAGTCCTATGAACCGCCAGCCACGCCAGAAGAATCAGAAATTATTCTTAATCAAAAATTGCAAAATGTGTTAGAACTGAAAGCACAAATGAAGAAGCTTCTAGCAGACTATTTGGATTTACCAGAAAGTATTAACTTGGAAGAACCCCTGGAGGTTATCTATACCATGGAAGAAGAAATCGAAGATCTGCAGGTAAAATTTAAAATTTTACTAACTAAGTATTGCAAAGCACCTAATGCTGACAATGTGCCGATGACTGTTCACAAACCAAATCTAAAAATTCCAGATTTACCCTTGCCTGAATTTACGGGTAAATATGAGGAATACGAATCATTTAAAACTCAATTTATGTCTATCATAGGTAATAATCAAAGTTTAAATGACAATCAAAAATGTTGTTACTTGAAAGCGTCCTTAAAAGGTGATGCAAAGCTCATTGAAAGTACACAAGATACTTTTCAATCCTTACTATCAGCATTAGATGCGCGCTACCAGAACAAGCGTGCTGTTATAGACACACTTATTAAAAATGTATTATCAGTCGGAAAAGCAAATGACTCTCCAAGGCAACTAAGAAATCTTGTAGACATTATAAAAAGAAATCTAAGAGCGTTAGAAAACTTGAAGTTATCAAGAAACAATTTATCTGACGCATTATTAGTACATATTTTGGAAGGAAAAATTGATTCCGAATCACAGAAGTCATTCCAAATGGAAAATAAATCCAGTGAAATTTTATCGCTTGATTGTTTCTTAAATTTCATAGAAGATCGTGCCCGCATTCTAGAGGGTATAAGAAAAAATTGTGATACTACGGTAAACTCTAACTCAAATAAGCAGTTTGTGAAGCCAAAACAAAAATTTTCCCGTCCAAAATCACTGATTGTGAATTCTCATAACAAAAGTAAAAGATGTGTTCTTCAAAATTGCGATGAATCCCATCCTCTATATCGATGTTCTAAATTTAAATCCTTCAAACTTTCTGATCGTATAGATTGTATTCAAAGAAATAAACTGTGCAGAAAATGTTTATCTTTTCATCCGAATACAAACTGTAAATCGAAATATAACTGCTTCATGTGTGGTGATAGTCACAATTCTTTACTGCATGACGACTCAAAAATAAACAACAAAAACAACTCCTGCCGCGAGGAGGAAAATACTCCCCTCTGTGCTTCTCCCCACTCTTCAACTACGCAAGTAGAACAGACGGCTACAAGTTTTTGTTGCTCGACCTTTTTAAACCGTAAGTCGATTCTTTTGTGCACTGCTCGAGTCTTCATTCGCAATAAAGAAAACAAATTTGTACCAGTGAGAGCAATTCTAGATTCAGCTAGCGAAATCAATATTATAAGTTCGGATTGTGCAAATTTTTTGGGATTAAAAAAAGAAAAATTATTCTTGCCTGTTAGTGGAATTTGTGGTTCAACTCAAAATGCTAGCAGAAAGGTGACAACCAGTTTGTCCAACTTAAACGGAAATTATCAATGGGATATCGAATTAATGGTATTACCAAAGATAACAGAATTTTCACCTGCAATCAGGTTAGATGTTTCCAATTTGAAAATTCCAGAAAATATTCAACTTGCGGATGAAACCTTCTATATACCACAAAAAGTTGATCTCTTATTGGGTTGTGAACTGTTTTTCGAATTTATCAAAGCAGATAAAATTCGACTAAATGATAGTCGTTTAATTCTTCAGGATACTTGTTTTGGATATATAGTTGCTGGTAGCACAGAACCTATTTTCCAAATTAATAATGCAACTAGTCATTGTTTTCTGTCCAGAGGTATGGACACCTTAGATAAAACATTAAGGTCATTTTGGGAAATAGAAAATGTGACGTGTGATAGTTCCCCAATTAGTGAGGAATTAAATTATTGTAATGAGCACTATGAAAAAACTCATTATCGAAATTCTGAGGGAAGATATGTAGTACAAATGCCCTTTAAACCCGAGATTGAAAAACTTAGTCTGGGTGATTCCTATCAAATGGCCTCTAAAAGGCTCGATAACTTATGGAAAAGACTTAATCGGGATCCAACTATGAAATTCTTATACTCGGAATTCTTACGAGAATATAAGAATCTAAATCACATGGAAGAAATAACTAACTGTAACCTCAGTAATGATGACGGTTATTTCTTGCCTCACCAAGGTGTCTTACGTCCATCTAGTATCACTACTAAACTTAGAGTAGTCTTTGATGCTAGTGCTAAGACCACAACTGGTTATTCTTTAAATGACCTATTGTGCGCTGGTGGTGTCCTACAGGACGACTTATTTTCCATTCTTACAAGATTTAGGAAACACCAGTATGCATTTACTGCGGACATTAGTAAAATGTTCCGACAAATTGAGATCAACCCTTCGCAAAGAAAATATCAAAAAATATTATGGAAAGAAGGACCTGAAGAGAATGTCAAAGTGTTTGCCTTAAAGACTGTGACGTACGGCACAACTAGTGCTCCCTTCCTAGCAACAAGGACTCTTCAACAACTTGCTAAAGATGAGAGGGAAAACTTTCCCATAGCATCAAAAGTGCTCCTAGAGGATTTCTATATGGATGACTGCTTATCCGGTGCTTCTGATATAAACCAATTTATGGCACTGAAGAAAGAACTCGGAGAACTACTCCTTCGAGGTGGCATGACTCTACATAAGTGGTGTTCTAGTGCGAGCAGTGAATCGGACCTCTACCCCTTCAACTACTGCGAAAAACAGCCAACAGTGAAAACTCTAGGAATGATGTGGAACAATTGTGAAGATGCCTTCTTATTTGATATCTCTACTAGTTCCACTACTGAGTTTACCAAAAGAGACGTTCTGTCTCAGATAGCTAGACTCTTTGATCCTCTCGGACTTCTTGGTCCTGTAATTAGCAAGGCCAAGATATTTCTTCAACGTCTGTGGCTGCTTCAGATCGACTGGAGTCAGAAACTGCCCTCAGACATTGCTCAGGAGTGGTCTTCATTCATTGCAAGTCTGAGCTATGTGAAAAACATAAAAATACCAAGATTTGTGCTTCGACCAAATCCCAAGGAAATTATCCTACATGGGTTTTCCGATGCCTCGGAAAAGGCATATGGTGCAGTGATATACTTACAGTCAGTGTGTGATTCATCTGATAATAACACCTTTCTTCTTTGCAGTAAATCTAGAGTGGCACCCATTAAAAGTGTCACCATACCGAGATTGGAGTTAGCAGCTTGTCTACTGCTAGCCCAGCTCACAAGAAAAGTGCTTAATGCACTGAAATTAAAAATAGATCAAGTCCTTCTCCGGACTGATTCTACTATAGCCTTATCGTGGATTGATACTCCTCCTCATCTTTTAAAAACCTTTGTGAGTAATAGAGTAGCTCAGATACAAGAGCTTACTAAGGAGTATCATTGGTCTCACATCACTTCTAAAAATAATCCGGCAGACCTCCTTTCTAGAGGAATAGATGCCCAGTTTCTTGCAAATAACCAATTTTGGTTTCAGGGACCTGATTCTTTCAATTCCTTGAACTCTGAAACTGAACTAAACCAGTCTGATAAAAATTATTCATCAGAATTCAAATCTAAGGACTTAGTGTGTTTAACTGTGAAAACTTCTGCTTTATTTGATGATGTAATTTGTATTTCCAATAATTTTCAAAAATTAATACGTATCATAAGTTTGATTTTCAGATTTATAAATAAATGTAAAAAGAACTCAAAGGAATGTGGAGCTCCAAGTAAAACAGAACGGCAAAACGCTGAAATTTATATTTTGAGAGAAGTGCAGGCAAGAACCTTTGGCAATGAAATTCACAGCCTTGAACAGTGTGGTAATGTGACTCCCAATTCTAGGTTAAAGAGTCTTTCTCCTTTTCTTGATTCAAAAGGAATCCTGAGGGTAGGTGGTAGGTTAAGGAACTCAATTCTTCCCTACAACAGTAAACATCCCATACTATTGCCTGCCAAGCATAAGGTTACCGATATGATAATTCAGTATTACCATAAAATTCAATTTCATTCAGGGTCTCAAGCATTGTTGTATAATATTAGGCAGAAATTTTGGCCATTAAATGGGCGAAATCTATGCAGAAAGATTGTGCACAGTTGTGTAACTTGCTTCAAAGCTAATCCTAAAATAAGCAGTCAAAAGATGGGAGACTTACCTGAGGACAGAGTTAATCCTAATTTTGTATTTAACTCTGTTGGCATAGATTTTGCTGGGTCATTCTATATCAAAACTAAGTTACGCAAGAGGGATCCTCCTACTAAAATATATGTTTGCATTATTATATGTCTCTCTACGAAAGCCATTCATCTTGAATTAGTATCTGATCTCTCTTCTGAAGCTCTCATTGCAGCTTTAAAACGATTTATGGCTAGGAGAGGTAAGTGTAGAAAAATACTTTCGGATAATGCTACGAATTTTGTAGGAACGAAAAATGAAATCAATCGTCTTTTTAAATTAATGGAGCAACAAGACGATTTATTTCAAAACTTTCTATCTGAAGAAGAAATAACCTGGAGCCACATTCCCCCCAGAGCACCTCATTACGGTGGTCTTTGGGAAGTTGGTGTTAAAGCATTTAAATTCTACTTTAAACGAGTTGTAAGTAATACTTGTCTCACTTATGAGGAATTTCTAACAATCTTAATTCAAATTGAGGGATTACTCAATTCTCGACCCCTTACACCACTTTCCTGTGAAGTGGAAGATCTAGAAATCTTGACTCCTGGTCATTTTTTAATTGGTCGGCCCATTACGGCTATTCCCGAACCTTTGATGGTAGAATTAAATGATAATCGTCTTAATAGGTAGCAATTATTAACTAAGAAAGTTCAAACAATTTGGAAACATTGGAGTAAAAATTATTTAAATAACTTGCAGCAACGTCACAAATGGATGTACAAAAAGGACAACATTAAAATTGGTGATATGGTCTTAATTAAAGAAGACAATGTTCCTGTCTCTAATTGGCCCTTAGGTCGCGTAGTTAAACTCTATCCTGTAAAAGATAATATTATACGGGTAGTTGATATTAAAACAAAGACAGGAATATTCAAGAGATCTGTTTCCAGATTGTGTGTACTTCCAATTGAAAGGTAGTTAAATTTAAAAATGCCACTATATATTCATTATTCTGTTCTCTGGAAATGTGCTTTATGTAAACTATTGTGTGTATAATATTCACTATTTAATACTATAATATTGAAATGTTCTTTTTTAAAAAATTCTTTCTTCTTTTTTATTAGTTAGATAAGAATTGTGTTTCATTTGAATATTGCTAATGATTGAACTTATTATTTTAATATTGTTTAATGTGCAAATGTTATTTTTTATGCTATAAGAATTACTGTTTATTGTAGAATGCTTTT
>BGPR01029690.1:0-13745 GCA_013235015.1 Araneus ventricosus | reverse complement strand
CCGTTGTTAACGTGCGGAAAAAGTGACGTCTCCCAACCCAACCGGGGGTACCAGAATGGACCCCTAAAACTGTTGTAAGACAACAAGGATGACACCTGAGATGACAACAAGGATGACACCCCCTTTCCAACTTCCGCATCAATCCACCGTTTGTTCCTCGACCGCAGAATTAACGGGCATCAGGTCCACATACAGGGTGGAACTATTTGGTGGAATCGAGTTTCCAACCTGGAATCTCCGTGTCTCGGAGCTGAAACCTTACCACCGAGTCACCATGACCTTTTTAATAGCTTTAGGATAGTTGTGAAGGAAAGTTTCGAAGATATAGTATTTATATTACTCTTGAATTTTTAATAGAACATTGAGAGGAGTCGATTCTCCCGTTGTTTAATTGAGTGAAGATTTCGATTATCAGTGGGTTGAATAGAATATATTCAGACTCATCAGGCGACATACAGTGCATACAATTTCCATGTTGCTGGAGTCAAAATAGTTAAGGATAATATCATTGTATTATGGAAAGCAAAATATTATTTTTTATTTTCATTGACTATTTGAGCTTTTCTACAATGAACAACAACAAAGACCAAATGTTGATAAGTATGAAAGCACAAAATTTGACCTTGAAAAAAAAAAGAAATAATCAAATGTTGAACTATAATAAAGCATTTTTTTGTGAATTATAATTATTCTTTTAAATAAGTAAATTTTAATGAATAGTTCCAGTGATTAAGATATTTCTTCTTATTATTATTAATATAATTTGAGAAATAGTATAATAAAAAAAGCAGACATTGAAAAGAAAATTGTGAATTAACGCTCTAACCAGAACATCCTTTTGAATACCCGTTTGCTTAACATATACAGGAGGATTATAAAGTCGCTATACGTTTCCTGCATAAAAAGATTTTATTTCACAATATACTACAATGTGGTAATGTGTACATCTACTATAGGTAAAAAATTACTAATTAGGTAATCTAATTAGGTAAAAAAGTACATTTCAGTGTCTCTACCCTACAAATCTAGGCATATTCTCCAGCAATCCGCCATTGACCGAAATGCTTTTTCTAAAATCCTTGATACAATTTTCAGACTTTATTGCTGTAATTTGTTTTTTGAACAGTACATTAGAAAGGAACTTCAGAGAATACACTTAGACTTAACATACTCAGAAGTGACAGCAATAGCTTCGTCGTATATCCTAGTCTGCATCAAAGTGGCATTTACCCAAACCTGTAGGAGATCATACAAAATTTCTTGCCCATCTGTATAATTCGCAACTTTCCGCTTATGAGAAATCTGGATGTGAATTTGGATTTTTTAACTGTACAATACACAGAACTTTACAGAATACACCTTAGACTTGACATGCTCAGAAATGGAATGTAGCTTCGTCGTACATCACATGCTGCATCGAAGTGGTATTTTCACAAGCCTGCAGTAGGTCATACAAAATTTCTTGCCTAGCAATATAGTCCTCAACTTTATGCTTATGAGCAATCTGGACGTGATAGGTTCTGGACAATCTGGATGTGATAGGTTCTGGACAATCTGGTTGTGAATTTGGATTTTTTAACAGTACAATACCGCAGAACTTTACAGAATACACCTAGACTTGACATTCCCTGAAATGGAATGTAGCTTCATCGTGCATCACATGCTGCTTCAAAGTGGTATTTTTCCAAGCCTGTAAATGGTCATAATTTTTTCCCCAGCTGTATAGTCCTCAACTTCCAGCTTATGGGAAATTTGGATGTGATAACCTTTGACTTTTCGTGTGACTTTTTCAGTTTGTAACGTAGTGTGATTCAGACTGTGGAGTACTAAGCTTTCTACTTACTCTCCTTGAAGAAACGGTTTGGTTACGCCCAATTGCCTACTGTATATTTTGTATGATCTATGGTAATACAGAATGCTTCCCGAACGGTCTTCGTCTTGAATACTATCAGTACACTTGAAGTTGTTCGCCAGATTCTAGATGACCAGCCTAGTGAGGCTGGACTTTCTGAAATTAGTTGGTGAAATCTTTTACATTTATTCATAACTCATTCTATTCTAAAGAGCACCAGCAAAGGCTTTTACGGCATGTGTTGTCAGTGTTTTTCAAGATTCAACTTGAAAAAAATCATGTGATTAGGAAAGATAAAACCAAAGACTTCATAATCACCATGTATATCATCACTCATCACCAAAATATGATAATTCTAATGATGTTTTCGCAATATAAAAATGCAAGTCCGAATTCATCTGAAAGATGAAAACTCTTAAATTTTCGGACGGAGGATAATTTTTCCACACAATCCCATATTAATTCTAGCTATATTTAAATAACTAAATACTCAAACGTAACTATTTTTGATATTTTTACCAATTATTAGATGTCTGAGTTTACCAATATTTATCTAATTTAACATTTGTCGGTATGCCAGAGATAACCGCCTGGATACAACGCAGTAAATTTGGTTTTCGTATACTTAATGCGCAACAAAGTTGATTGAAACAAGCAGAGCTACTAAAATGTAATGGATGTCAAATAACTAGCTTAGTATCATCCTATACACGTCGTCATCAGAAGCTATTTTCAATTAAGTTTTTATGGTATATTTACTTATTAACCAAAATAAGTATTATCATATTGAAATTCATAAGAACTTTGGATTTGTTACAGAATGGACAAATAAACGGAATAATAAAGTCAGAGATTACAATACTTTGATTTGATATTGTTCTGAAACAAAAGATGTATAGAAAATTCGTCTGTTTTTAACATACGTTTGGTGTATTATTTTATTTTAAAATTAACCAAAAGAACAAAAGTATTTGATATTTACCATAAAAATATCAGTACCTGATATAATATTAAAAATTATTATTATTTATTTTATTAAGATAAAACTATTATTGGGGCGATATTTTTCTAGCCTTATTATTCTTTGTATAACAGTTGGTAACAGTTTGCATGAAATAATCAGTATTAGGGCTCTCATTTTCCGATTACTTAGATTAATTTGGATTATTATGATAGTTAAATTAGATTTGGGGCCTGACACATCTACGCATACCTCATTAAACCAAATGCACTCGAGTTGACTAGCGTAAAATGGTATTTACCGAATTCCAATATATCTCTTCCATGTTTGTTAGGAATACAATAAAATGAATTTAATAAAGATTTTTAACAACATACTTACATTAGTAGCTAAAAAAAGTAGATTTTTTTGTTTAAACTATTTTTTGCTTTTCACTTTTTAATTTATAATTCATCAGTATAAAAAAAAAGGAAATTTAAAATCAAATATTCTAAAATTCGCTACCATATGGCGGCACTGATATGAAACACAATGGATTTTTTTCAATGAATCCATTAATTGACAGTTAAATTATGAAAATAATAAATAATAGTCCATATTCATTATAGATCACACAAGTGTACAAAATTTCAAGAGTCGATTACATCAGGAACTGAATAGAAAATAGATTACAAATTTCATCATTACAAACATGAAACAACTCAAGCTAAATAAAAATGTATAAAAAAATAACAAATGATTCATGCTGCGTGTAATATCAAAACATAGTACAGTAGACTCTCGATTAACCGGGATCGGATTATCCGGGTTGCTGATTATCCGGGACGGCCCAAAAAAAAGGAAGCGCAGATTGCGGCCGTTGGAATGTGTGTGAAGACCGCATTCTTCTCAACCCTTCATATTGTATTGGACTCGTCCAGCCGATCTTGAGTCCAGCCAGATTCCAATTTGTCTGTTCTGAAAACGTGGATGAAGAAGCAGAGGAACAATGGATTAACGAAGATTCGACATTGGAATGTTGCGAAGTTTTAAGTGACTATGATATTGTGTCCCGTGTAACTTGTGGTTCAGAAGAAACAAGGAATTTCGAAGAATGCCCAGAAAGTGACGAGGAAAATCTTGTAACTCATTAAAAATTAAGTCACGGTGATGCATTAGTACACACTGAGGCGTTACTTAATTACTTGGAGCAAGAAGATAAAAGCACACCCGCAGAAAAAATGATATTGAGGAATCTGCTTAGTATAATTCGACGAAGAGTAAATGTAAAACAAAAACAGACTTCTACCATTTCATTCTTCACAAAACAGTGAGGTAAACTACATCTCTGTTTTCTTTTTAATTGTACGAATTGTAAATCTAAATAATATTAAAATTTCTTGTTAATTCTTTTTCTTTCGTATTAATTAAACTATTAATGTCTTATTGTATAATAATTTTACATTTTCTATCATTTTTCCAAAATTTTTCATCAAAATCTGTATAAAGTAGATTATCCGGGATATTCGCTTATCCGGGAGGAAGCATTTCCCGACCATCCGGTTAATATAGAGTCTACTGTATGATATTTATTTCAGATATTTTCTATTCATTTTGTCCTGCCCTTAGAAGGAAACTGAATGACAGACAGAAAGGAGAGAAAACATGGAAAAACAAAAGCAATTCCAAAAAAACATCCCATTCCAAAAATAATTATTGAAAAAAATATATGCTTTTTATTCAAAAATGTGGTGCCATCTTTTTAACTCGCAAGGAAGCACGTTAAGGAGAGTAGCGCGAAGACACGCAAGGGGTTTTCGACACCCCATTTGTTATTTCGCTATTTAAGCAAAACTAGCAATTATTTTTACGCTATATCTGTTCCAAATGATTTATGCAAACATATTTATTTATACAAGAACAAATTTTTAGACGAAAAATTTAGTAAATAATATATTATATTATTCAGCGCATTGCGAACATAGTATAAGAAAAGTATATTTCTTACATACATGTTTTTAACATTTTTTATAGTCAAGAATCATCACTATAATAATCGTTATACAATTTGGAAAGGAAAATACTGCTACTGATTTTCTTAGGCACGCAGGAAATCAATTTTTTTAGAAATCCAAATAAGAATTTTGACGGGCTATCTTTAGATCTAATAAATTTAGGGCGTAAGACACTTTTATTTTTCAGAATAATTTCTACAATTTTAAACTTTTCCTCCAATAGTTTGTTTTGTAAGCGGATAAGACATGTACCAGCTGACTACAGTTACATTGCGCTCAGAATAATATAACTTTTGCATCAATGTCTCGACATTTTCACTTACACTATTATCCAGTATAAAAATCTTGTAGCCGCAAAAATCTCCATTTTAGAAATATAGAATTTTGTTAAATCCACTTGTTTCCTCACTGAAACTGAAATAGCAATACAACATTATTTTCCTGCCCATATACAATCATTCAATTGAACAATGAAACCAGACACAAGGGCGCTCAAGTGGTTGTTTCACATCTCTTATGATGAATTCCTATAAAAAAAATAAAATAATTTTTCTTAAAACACGTTCCTTCTGTTGAATGTGACCTTAAAGGCAGATACTGTTCAGCAACGGATTCCGAGACTACCACTTTTGGATGATTTTACACAGGAAAGTTGTGTCAGGCAATGGGTCATATGAGCGCATTTCCGGAATTCTTTGTTAGATCACGCTCAGTAAAATGTTAACATCACCCTTCCATTTTTCACTTTCCCGCTATTTTGATGAAAATAACTCCGCCCGGCGCATGCTCAAAAGCGCGGAGGGTTTCCGAATCCGTTGTTAAACAATAGCTTGGATTTGACTCATTTCAATTAAAGGGAAGTCAGTATTTTTCACAATTTACGTGGCGTGGGGTGTCGGACACCCCCTTGCTCGTCCTCTCGGGCTTTTTAAAATAGATGAATACTTACGTGATGTTGAAAGTTTTTTGTTATTTTGGGACGTGTCCCATAGGGAGACGTGCAATAGTAGGGAAATCGTCTTGAAAACAATGGTTATATAAATGAAAATTGCGAAAGCAAAATTATTGAAACCAAACTAAAACAGACGCTTTAATTTAATGCAAAAATAAAACGTAACCTTAAAAATAGATAAAACATGCATGCAATGCGAAAATGCTGATTTGTTATTAATTTTTTAAAATTTTAAAATTCTGTGGAACTTAGATACGATTGAATCTGATCATGGACCATCGATCCCCATTCTAAAAGAATGAGACCTGCTGATTTAAATTAACGCTAAGATAAATAGAGGAGTAAACATACAGGAGACGGTCGAACCTTCTGCGAAACCAACCGTCAAACTTTGAAATTCGTTCCTTCTTAAAATGGCTGAATGTATAGTTAACGATCAGCATGCTATTCTTTCGGAATACCGAACTGAAAAAGTTATATGATGATAAGGAAAAAATATCAGTTGTTGTAGTTGTATGCTAAAGACAAGATCTTACAAGATCAATACTTTTTAAGAAGTAATTCCAGTTGTCTCGTTTTGAGTGATAAAATCAATTTTTTTCAGAAGCACCAAGGATATACAGGTGGTCGTAAATTATTGTACCCATTTGAAAAATTGATAATAAAACCTAAAATGTAGCGACTTTGTTTTCTTTTTAAATGAGAGAATAGCTCAATTTTTTTTTGAGATAGGTAACGCGCACTGAATCTGCTGCAGCCCGAGATTCCCAACGCAAGTGTCAAATTGGCTACCGTGCAGCAGAAGTCATCTCTCTGGGTTCCACGAAAGCAAATCAATTGTAATAGTTCAACAGTGCGTTGGTATGATCAATTAAAGAGTGAAAGCTTCAATCGTTCAGCAACTTCGTCTGAGATCGATGGTCAACGGCCATCCAGCACCTTTCTTACGGTACACATTTCCTGTTCCCTTAAATTATTCATACTAACGCTTGGTAGAGTTCTTACTTGGAGACTGACAATTTCGATACTCTAGGCGAAAACATCTTTGAACTGTTACAGTTGATTTGTTTCCTTGGAACCAGAGACTGCCAGACGTAGCTTTTACTGCGCCGTAGGCATTTTGACACTTGCTTTTGGAATCTCCCGCTGCAGCAGATTTAGTGCTCCGTAACGACACGTTACCTATCTGAAAAAAAATTTTGAGCTACTCTCTCCTTTAAAAAAGTTTCTACTTTATAGGGTTGTTTTTTATGGTTCAATAATTTATGACCACTCTGCATAATGTTATATTTTTTCATATGCAACATATAATTATTTTCATTTCCCAGTCGACTCAGCTTACCCCAAATGGTGTAAAGCTTTAAACTAGTCGGTGGAAACAACATACATTGATTTGCAGTAAGTTCAGGAATCATGTAGGACGTCTGTGATCTTGTGACCGAGTTCGAAGCCCGATTCCATCCACGATCTTCCGTGTACGCTGTCCTGGTGCCCGAAAATTCTTCAGGGTCAAACATTCTCTGAAACAATAAAGAGTCAAATAAAAGAAACGAATAAAAACAAGTTTAAAAAACTAGCAGGAACAGCTCAAAAATTAATTTATTTAACCACAATTGCATTATTAGAAAAATAAATAAAATTCATCAACATTTCGAAGAAATAGAAGAGATTCCACTGAATACCGTGTTCATGAAATCCAAAATATTCTTGCAAAAATATTTCGTAAGACAATCTCGTTTGAAAAGCTCACTTTTCATTCACTATCTTCTATTGGAAATCATTTAAGGATTTTATCTTCTGCCAAAGAAATTTTACTTCGGTAGAAAAACACGCAAGTAACTTGAGTCGAAGGCTGGAGTAATTTCTGGCTTCTTCTAGTTGAGTGATTGGCGAAGCTCATTCGGGATGAATTCACGATCAAACAGCTCCAAAGAAGGAATTTAATTTAAAAAAGGCAATGTTCTGTGAAATTTTTCAACTGAAAAAAGAAAGAAATTAAAGCCAGCTGCATTCATTAGAAGAGAAACTGACCCTGCAGCGTTTTTGTTCTTTTTTAGATTTAAGACGTATTTTGGGCAATTAAATTAAGTGTAAAAAGCGATCAAATAGACTTTCTTTAGAGAGCGCTTATGTGTTACTAATGATAAATTTTCCTTGTTTTTTCCTAAGTAGATGTTATTTCACTTTCATGTTTGTTGACTCTTTTTGAAAGAATTTTCAAACTTTGCAATAAACATATATTTACTTTAGTGTCTTTTTTAAATTTCTCATTATTTGATTTGAAGAAGGTGGAAGCAGAAAATCTTTTAAAGTTATAAAGTGTTGTTTTGTGTTTCTTAGCTATGGTATTTTAAGAATAAGCTTCAGTTCTTATTTAATTCAATAGTACTTGTATTTCTTTAGACTAACTAAAAATACATACATAATACAAATAAGAATTACAGTTATCCTCTATCTTAATGCTTTGTATTTAAAAATGTAATAATTTGAGCTTATATTAGTGAAAAAATAATTGGTATGATCTAAAAACAATTAACATTTTCCAAACTTATTTCAAAGTAGCTGTTTTTGGCCACCAGCTGATTTGCCAGGATTCTTTCGTGCGAAAAATTTTAATAAATTTTTTTATGCGTAGCTTGGTTTTATTGGTACCCACAGCAAATTATTTTTAAATTTCAAATTTGATAGGCATGTAAATTGCACTAGTTTAGAAGCTTTATGCTGGGCATTCATGAGAAGGCTAGGCTACGCCATTTGTCCCAAGAACTGGTTTGTATTCCACTCATTCCAGTCTAACATTTTCGGTTAGTAATTCACGGATGTTCCAAAGTTTGTTCTGAGACACATTGTTTGAGAGAAGGTTCAAAGTCCCAGACTTACTTCCAAACACAAGAGGAATTTCCGAGTTGATTAGCCTCGTCACGGGGTCCCAATCTAGGCAGAAGCTTTGTTTTGTCGCTACCCTCGCAACGGGGTCTCAGAAGGTCATCTGGCCATTCCAATCAGACTTCAAATTATTCGGAATTCCAAACATCCAATCCATTTGTGCCAATTTTCTTTGGGTTTCAACATTGACTAAAAGTTTCCATTCCCGTGTTCCAAAATTTTGGAATTGAGCTGCGGCGAATGCCCCACTTTATTCGTACTCTGTTCATTATGATATGCTCCTGAGCAGTTATCTCTATCTGTCAACCTACCTAAAATTTGAGCTTTAATTTGAAAAGGGAAATAATTAAATCGCAGCTAAATCAATAAATTGTTTGGAGTCGAAACATGCTCATAAAATATAAAAGGATAATAAATGAAATCATAGAGCATAGGAGTTTTTTTGAGTAATACAGAATATGCTTCATAATTTTTGTAATAGAGAATATTTGTTTTACTTATTCAATAAAAAAGTGCACTACAATAAGATATTTTTATGCATCCAACTATATTAAAGGAAAGAGCAGTAGTGTTTCGAAATGTACAACCAATAAAAGTACAACTTTTGAAATTATAATTCTTATCTCTAATTGCTACAAAATTTTTAAGAAACGTAAACATTTTACTGAAACCACTTTGAAAACAAACTTAATATGCGGAGAAAAGGCAAATCTTCATGCCTTGACTATCAACAACAGAAGAAAAAACCAGGATAAAGTATTTCTAGTTATAATGAAAATGATTTTTAAAATAATGAAAAGTAATGTTGTAAATTATGCAGAAAAATATTTGTAATAAGTAGGGAAAAAATGGACGACAACTAAATTGATAAATTTAAAAAGATAATTGTTTTGCATTTTAAGGTGGTATAAAAATTATTTTTGCACGAAAATATTTTCGAACATTATCGCCAAAAAACGCCAAAATTTCATTAATATTTAATTAATTAAAATTTCAGAAATTAGCTCCGAGGTGCACATTTCCACCTTCCAAAGCATATTTGTGCTAAATTTCTTAACTCTAGGTCCAGAGGCGTGCCCTGTAAAGCTCCAACACACCCATTCTCCTTTATTATTAGTAGAGGTGTGCAATAAATAATTTTAACTGAAATATAGCCATAATAAGTGAAATTTTGTGCCTGAAGGCATGCGACCGTTTCAGAAATCTTTCTAATGTCTGTCTGTCACGAGAATTCTGTTCGCCCAGTTGTCTAGCTGACGGCGGTCATTACGCCAACTGTTTATTTTAGGGAAGATTATTTCGAATAGGAGGAATCCGACGGAATTCGGGAATATATTTTATTCTTGACGCCAGTTTCCGGCGGTAGTTGATCATTCGTGTTCCCAAGTTCCTTCCCCTTTGTAGCTAAGTGCGCCAATGTAACAAACTTGAATGAACGTCTACCTACTCGAAATGGATTCCTCCTACGATAACCTGTTTCTATAGAGATTGCCAACTAGCCAGCTTGACGATCAGAGTTCTTGTGGCGGGACAGACAGTCGTTGACCATTCGTCTCTTCCCGAGTTCCTTCCTTTCCCCTTGTAGCTATGCGCCAATGTAGCATACTTGAATGAATGGCTCACTACTCGAAATGGATTCCTCCTCACGATAATCTGTTTCTATAGAGATTGCCGTCAATCAACCGGGCCCTTGGCGAACAGAGTTCAGGCGGACAGACAGTCGTTGATCATTCGTCTTCCCGAGTTCCTTCCCCTTTGTAGTTGGCGTACAATGTAGCAAAACTTGAATGAACGCCCGCTCCACTGAAAATGATTCCTCCTACGATAACCCGTTTCATAGAGATTGCCGTCAACTAACCAACTTGTCGAACAGAGTTCTTTGTGGCGGACAGACAGTCGTTGATCATTCGTCTTCCCGAGTTCATTCCCCTTTGTAGCTAAGTGCGCGAATGTAGCATACTTGAATGAACGTTCACTACTGAAATGATTTCTCCTACGATAACCTGTTGTTTCTATAGAGATTGCCGTCAACTAACCAACTTGGCGAACAGAGTTCTTTGTGGCGGACAGACAGTCGTTGATCATTCGTCTTCCCTGAGTTCAAATTCCCTTTGTAGTTAAGTGCACCAATGTAGCAAACTTGAATGAACGTCTACCCACTCGAAAATGAATCTCCTACGATAACCTGTTTCATAGAGATTCTTCGTCAACTAACCAACTTGGCGAACAGAGTTCTTTGTGGCGGACAGACAGTCGTTGATCATTCGTCTTCCCGAGTTCCTACCCCTTTGTAGTTAAGTGCACCAATGTAGCAAACTTGAATGAACGTCTACCTACTCGAAATGGATTCCTCCTACGATAACCTATTTCTATAGAGATTGCCGTCAACTAGCCAGCTTGACGATCAGAGTTCTTGTGGCGGACAGACAGTAGTAGGGATGAAACCTCTGCATTGCTACAGATGTAATAATTTCCTGAAAACTCTAAAACTGTATTTCGCTTATTAAATACAGGGTAAGTCTAAACTGTTTTCACAAAATAAGAAGAGTGATAGTACCCATCCATACGAGCGATAATTACCATGGAACATAGGGTCGCATTCCACTCCTGGGAGGCAGAAAAGAGTAAATTAGAATTTCAAGATGAACTTGCAGTGTTGGGAAAGCGAATAAACGATACCAAAGTTAACAATCATATTTATTGATCAGAGAAAAAACTCACAAAAGCAAGTGCTCAAAGTGGCGGCCAAGCGTAATGTTGCGCAGTTCACATCGGCGAAGGAACACTGGCGCACCCTCTCGAAGATTCCTATGGTGTTAATTTTTTGTTCGCGGCAACAACGATTTCGCTCGAGATCTTTTAATGAGTCCAGATGTCCTCGTACACCAAAGGTGTCATGTGCCCCCAGAATAAAAAAGTCCAGGTTCGTTGAGCAAGGAGGCCAAGCCACAGGTCCACCACATCCGATCCAATGAGGGATCGACCAGTCCATCTTGCTTAGAGATATGGTACGGTGGCAGGTACAAAACGACGTCAGTGGCGATGACTTGTTCATGCTCGACGCGTTTCGACTTTACTCTTCTGCCTCTCAGAGTGGAATGCGACCTATGTTCCATGATATTTATTGGGCGTATGGATGGGTACTATCACTCCTCTTATTTTGTAAAATCAATTTAGACTCACCCTGTATATACTCTATTTTTTGCAAAAGGAACATTTTATTTTATTTTCATATTATTGATAATTGACTAATTATTTTATCCCATGATTTCCTATTTATAAGATATTTGTATATTTGAAAGGAAAATAATTGTATGATTTTTATTTCCGTATTTCTTATGGGTTTAATAGCGGCCTGAACCGCCTGCTATTTAAGTGAGTTGATTTATTTCCAGCAAGTGAAATTCTTAATTAAACGTAACTTGAAGTTATAATTTATCTATAAAAAGAAAAGCAAGCGTCCACTTTTTTTACAGACTAAGGAGAAAAAACAACCCAAAACTTTTTCCAGCATGTGATAAATGAAGTGGATTTATAGGCCTTCACTTCTTATTTGTGGGAAAAATAACTATAAGGAACGATGATATAGTAAAGGAAAGTTGGGAAATTATTTTTTGTTCACTACACTAAACTGAGATTTTTAAAGTGATAAATAATTGCTTTTTAAAAGAATAAAATCGCGGTGCCTTATTGCATTTTTTTGTCCGGTCTCAACTGACTCGACCTCAATTTATTTCTATGTCTAGGAGTTATTTGTACATGAATGCATTTTTTTTTCATTCTTAATGTATATCATGGAATTCAGTACTTAATATTTAGAATGTAAACAATATTCTATTTAAAATAAAACAATCATTCTTAAAGGACAAATTATATTATTTTCTTATGTGCTTTAATGATTTTATCTTACTGCGTTACAATTTTATGAAACATTTGGTACTGTTCAGCAACAGATTCCGAGACTACCACTTTTGGACGATTTTACACCTGAAAGGGGTGTCAGGCAATGAGTCATTTGAGCGCATTTCCAGAGTTCTTTATTAGCTCACGCTCAGTAAAATGTCAATATCACCCTTCCATTTTTCAATTTTCCTATTTTGATGAAAATAACTCCGTCTGGCGCATGCGCAAAAAGCGCGGAGGGTTCAGAACTGCTGCCATACAATTCTCTTCTTTTGTACATGGTGAAATGTCGTAAATAAACCTTTTTATATCATTATTTGTGATGTATATTTTGAACTAGCGTTTTATTTTTTTTATTGTAAACAGTATCTATTTAGGAATAAAATTGCGACATCTTATTGCATTTTTTGTTCGGTCTCAATTTATTTATCATGATTTATCTCTGTCAAGAGGATTTGCACATGTATGCGTTTGTGTGTTTTCATTCTTAATGTACATGATGAAATTCAGCGCTTTATTTTAAATCTAAGAAACGTTCTATTTATAGTTAAACGATCATTCTTAAAGAACAATTTATACATTTTTTTCATTATTTTTTTGTTGCGAAGACAGTTTTTATAAATATTTATTATTTCTTTCTTTTGTACATGTTGAAGGTTTTTGTAATTAAATCTTTTTATATCTCCAAACAATACGCAATCAGTATAAACCCTTACTAGCACATATTTGGATTAAATTAAATTAAATCAGATAGAAAATCACCAGAGAAAAATTATTTCTGAGGAAAAAATTTCATTAGAGATGAGAGTAAAAAGGCTTGTTATTGTTACTTCAAATCGTGGGCGGTGAATGTATTTCCATTAATTGCTGTTTAATAATAACAATTTTGAAATTTTTCCGGTGAAAGTACTTTTATTTTTTACGTTCGAAAAAATAAATATCTTTCTAGGGTATGAAATTCCACAATAAGATGACATTTTTTAAAGAAAAAATATTTCTGAATATTTTTTGAAGTGGGAGGTTTATTTCTTTTTTGAGTAGGAATTAATTTTTGATCAGTCATCTGTTAAACACTACATATCTTTTCGGAATTTAATCCAAAATTCGGATATTTATAACATTATTTGACCAGTGGATGAATACTTGTGAGTATAATTCTCGACAGATAGCAATACGTAACTGAACGAAGTACAACAG
>BGPR01029689.1:4153-19127 GCA_013235015.1 Araneus ventricosus | reverse complement strand
AAATAAATGATTGATGTACCGTAAAAGACAAAGGTGACTTATCTGCTGTGGAACATTATCTCATTTTATGAGAAAAGTACATTCTGTTCAATTGTAAGATGACAATTTTTTTTTATATATATTTGCGGCCTGTATCGACTCTATTTTAACTGTATCAAATTCAAAAGCAATAGGTAAATTCTTGATTCGATTTAGTATTTTTGAAGATTATATGCTTTTTTTCTTTTAATTTTTATAGATTATTTAGTAATATCAAAGTCCCGTTTTGAAGCAAACGCAGAGTATTTTGGGGCGACGTTTGACCGTCAACGTTTAGTTATATATACGCCCCATTTTAAACTAAACGCGGGGTATTTGGGGACGACGTTTGACCTTCAAAGTTTAGTTTATATACGCCCCGATTTAAAGTAAACGCGGAGTATTTGGGGATGACGTTTAGTTACATATACGCCCCATTTTAAAGTAAACGCGGAGTATTTGGGGACGATGTTTGACCCTCAACGTTTACTTTATATACGCCCCATTTTAAAATAAACGCGGAGTATTTTGGGACGACGTTTGACCCTCAACATTTAGCTATATATACGCCCCATTTTAAGTAAACGCAGAGTATTTGGGGACGACGTTTAACCCTCATCTTTTAATTATATCGATGTCCCATTTTGAAGCAAACGCAGAGTATCTTAACGAGGGGACGACGTTTGACCCTAAGCGTCAGGTGTAAGGCGCATCAGGCCCAAATACATGGCGGATCTTTAGTTGAACCAGGTTTCGAGCCTGGAGCCCTCGCGTTCCGAGGCCGTGACCGTACTACTATGCCACTGGGGACTAACGCTCTTTACGGATAATTTTGTTTAATCATCTTGACAATGGTACAGCCAGTACGATACACAAAAGTTTATTTATCTTGTTTTATTATTATTGTTAATATTTTCACCTAAACTGGCATGCCATTCCACTTACAACCTAATAACTTTATTTTTCTGTTCTCAACCATTGCATATATTAAAAACTAAAATTGAATTATTTATATTTTCAGTTTAGCTTTCTCTTATTCGAAGTATACAAAGAGAAATAGATGACCTTGGAAATATGAAGAGAAATAAAAGAAAATTTTGATTATCAAAAAATTTGACCTGGAAATTTTGATGAATCTCCCTTGTTTCAGACATTCCTAAGTTTAAAAAAAAACACCAACACTTTTAGAATTATGTTTGCTTATTATTGTGTGTAGAACACGATACCTTATTAAAAATAGAACGAACTAGACGAACCAAATTTGGCACGTAGTCTTGACGCCGAAATTGTACTCGGTATCAAATTTTGCATAAAATCCTTCAGAAAGCAAGTCTGTTTGTCCGTATATGTGAACAATAATTCAAAAAAGAGCAAATTCGAGGGATGAAATTTGGCATACGGTTTTATAATCAAAATCGTGGATCCGTATCAAATTTGGGACAAAATCTATAAGAGCCCAGATAGCAAAGAAGGTTGCGGAAAGGTTGTCATTTCACTTTCCATAGGCTGTCCGCGAAAGCATTTCCGCGCAAACCGTTTCGGAAACCATTGCCGCAAGGTTTACATAGGAAAGCTATTCATGAACTACCTCAGCAACAAGGTTTCAACGACTAGTCCGTGAAAGCATTTCCGCGCAAACCGTTTCGTGTGTAACCTCATTCGGTACAGTGGTTAGTGCGCTTGCCTTCCAACTCTATGAACGCGGGTTCAATCCCGGCTCGGAGGCATTTGAAGTTTTGTCGCAATCTACAACGAAATCGTACAAGTAAATTCATTTAAAAATTAGATTAATCAAATTAATAATTAAGCTTTGATTAATTAAGTTTCCTAATTGATCTACTTAATTGACATTCCAGATGACGTCAGAAGAAGGTGATGAAAAAGAGGGGTTGGATCCCTGTGTAGGAGTACGGCCTTGAAGAGGGGATGAAAAAAGGGGGTTGGACACCTTTGTAGGAGCACGGCTTCGGAGGGGGAAGGGGGCTCTATTTTGTCCGCCGAATGAGGTCTCTTTTTAAAAGGCCTGGAACAAGCTTTTACTAAACGCCTGGGGAAATGTTACTAAAAACCTTACAGAAAACCTTGTTTCTTGTTGACTAGCGAACTTTTCCGCTACCTTGCCGAAAGGTTCAACCCTTGTCATGGAAACCTTTGTGACAACCCTTTACCCTTGCCGAGGACAAGGTTTCCAAAGCCTTTTAGACCAGCTTTCTTTGCTACCTGGGAGTAGACTGCCAGTCGTTCTGTATTCGTGTCTAGGTGAACGCTCCAAGTTTGAAGATGAATGTCAGATGACCTGAACATAAAAAATAAAGCTATGTGTTAAATTCTGGACGCTTCTGATCAGAGGGAAGATGTCCCAAATGCATATTCTCTTCTCTCCAATATTCAGTGAAGGTAGACACAGAACGCTCCGTCTTGTGGAAGTGGCAGAGAAAGTCAAAGGGAAAGGCACTTACACAGTGTTGTTGGTTTTCTCTAATAAGGTCTACCTTTACTTTACACTACGACACACCCCTGACTGCCGAGATAAAAATCTCCGGTTTGCGGTTTGGATGTGTGTGCGGAGAAACTTTATTGAACAAAAAAGAAGTTTACATCCAGTGTTTTAACATTGACTTAAAACATGTGAAAATTGTAAATACAGTCAAAAATGTGTGTTTATATATGAAAAGAAAGGCTCGCGAAGCAAAAACCATTTTAAGACAGGTCCCAAAAGTTCGCTGCATTTATAGACTTGTAGGAGGACTGATTAGGGTTCTAGGTATTGAACCTCTAGAGGGTCTTAGTCCATAAGTCTGAGTCTTGGTGAAGGGCAGAAATCTGTGTCGGAGTCGGATGAACTGGTTGCGTCCGGTGGCTGTTTTATGAGGTTCTCATTTTCAGTGAGGAAAGATATGAGTTTAGATATTTTTATTCTTGATAGTTTATTTGAAAGTACGCTTTCCCACCAAAATTGAGTATTTTCTGCACTTGGTTTTGCAAAATGATAAGATAACGGCATGTGACAAGAAGTTGCGTAATGGAGAGGATCTCACTTTTCCCCGCATGTGCAGATATCGAATAGTAGGCAGGAATCATAAGAATGGCTAGAAAAGGAGCACACCAATAGTAGAAGAAGATGGATTCTCTTGACCTTAAAGCTGGGGTTAGGTGACTTTTGGGTAGTATATTAAAATTGCTCTCTCTTGTCGCTGAATCCAAGTCTTGTTCCCTTTACTTGAGAGAGGTTCATAGCATTTTCTTTAGATGACATTTCAGGGGCCTGAAAGATGGAGATGAGTTCTTTTTTAGTAGCTTGTTTAGCGGCTAGGTTGTCTGCCTGCCCGTTACCGAGAAACCAATATACTTAATCCAATTAAGTTGCTGATGTAGTAAGGTCTGTAAGCTACCCTCTCGAGTCTATTACGAAAGAATCTCACAGCTAGTTGCGATATTTTATGAATAACCAGATACGATAATCGAATGAATCTTTTACAATGTTTGACTTTGAAATGAACCTTCTGTATTTCTAATTCCATATTTATCTAGTTCGTTGGTTTTAAAAATATTTCTATGGAAAAGTTGCCTATTTTTAGAATTATAGACATATGCCGTTTCAAGAATTCTCTAGACTTTAGCATTTCAGCATGATTGATCTAATAGACTCAAATTCTTTTTGTTCGGCATTATACATTAATCAAGTATCTTCCATTGGACTTTTGTTGCAGAGGCTGCGTGGGGTCTCCTTAGTATATCTATATTTATTTATTTAAATATCGTCCCTTCATCTACCTTTCAAAATGATTATGCGGGGAGGAGTGAGTATATCAGTTCTCAATTAAGACTCTATAAAGGCGTGTATAAATTTCAACAAAATGGATTTAACATAATAGCAGTGGTTTAAATATTTATTTTTAATACTTGACATTACAAATGCGTAAATCTAATTTTTTCGTTTTTGTGGGAGTGATCGCATAGATACAAAACGAGTCGAATATTTGGAGCATATCATTAAAGCACCTACTAGCTTGACCTAGAAGTGGAGCTTTTGATTGTTGGTTTTGCTGGCGGAAGATCGTGGTTATGACCGCAGCTTTTACGCAAACCCTACAAAATCGTTAGAGTTGTCCGGCTGACGGTCTTTTCCCGAAAGGTTTGCGAACCAAGCAGTCGATTTATGGTAGATTATCCCAAAGAGATTTGGACGCAACAACGGCGGGTATGAAGAAGTATAAATGAAACAGGTCCTGAACGCATTTGCCTAAGTCAGAAAACGCTTTCGCAAAGCTAAGAAACATGCGATTTCTTGTATAATGTCCGTCGAGAGTCAGTGATCGTGGTGAATTGACTGATCAGTAGACAATCCTGCGAACTTACTTAGGACTTAGATGAAGATGAATCAGTTGCCACTTTAAACGTGCATTTTACATCCATGCATTCGGCGAGGAAGCAAAAAATACTGAGTGCATCGAAAGTCCATTATCAGTATAAGATTGGAACTATCTTACATTGTCAGCGTGAACTCAGCGGAACCAATGGGAAGATGACTATCTACCAGAAGAGGGCACGAATCCTTTTTAACTTCACAAACTTCTTTTCCAAACATCTACGTTCAATGGGAAAGCAATGACACAGAAGGAACAGCGGTTCGCACGAAGACGTGCTTTCGCTCGTTTTAAATGAAGTAATCGTGCTTCTGAAATTTCAGAATAGTTTTTTTAACATACACGGTCAACACATTAAAAAGAAAATTTGTATTTTTTTGATAGTTCTAAGACAATGAACTCTCTTTCATTGTAAATATTTATTCACAATAATACTTGCAATATTAATAATACTGTGAGGCTTACTGTGGTCAGTATTCTTATTATTTAAAATCGCCTATTGAAATAATTTGGAGAAAGCTGCTTAAAAATGTAATATCGAACTGAGGTCAGGTAAATACCTTATATTCTCCATTTAAGTCAGTCTGACTGAAATCAATACCCAGTGATCATCAGTTATCGATCTTTACAAGACGGCGGCTGATCATGGAGAGACATGGGTGGCGTTCTGACTCAAGACCCATGGGCGAGTTCGTCAAGACGAAGCTGGCGGTGTTCATCCAGAACATGGGGCGGTGTTCTGGCAAGAAGACCCATGGGGCGGTTATTCTGTCAAGACACGTGGGATGGCATTGTCAAGACACATAGGACAGTATTCTGTAGGAGCCCACTTGGGATGGCATTCTAGCCAAACACATGGGGCGGTGTTCTGTCAAGACACATGTGGGGAGCGTGTTCTGGGGAAAGGAGGAGCCATGGGGCGGTGTTAATCCATGAGGGCAGTGTTCACTGTCAAGACACGCCAGGAGCGTTCCGTCACGAACACGTAGGGCGGTGTTCCGTCAAGACACATAGGGCGGTATTTCCGTCAAGACACATGGGGGGGCGGTGTTCGCCAGACCATGGGGCAGCGTTCTCGCTCCAAGACACATGGGGCAGCGTTTGTCAAAGACACGCACATGGGATGGCGTTCAAACCAAGAACACATAGAACGCGTTCTGTCAAGACACATGCAGGACGTTATTCAGAACACATGGGACGTTATTCTGTCCGAACTTATTTATGGGACAGCGTTATTCGCAATAAAGACGCATGGCGTTCTGTAAGTCACATACTGGAGCAGCGTTCTGTCAAGACACATGGGACGTTATTCTGTCTCAGACACACTGGGCGACGTTCTGTCAAGACAAAATGGGGCAGTGTTCTAATGTTCAAGACCCATGGGGTTTGGGGTGATGGAAAGACCTTGGGGCGGCGTTCTAGTAAGACGCATCTGGTGGCGTTATCAAGTCACATGGAGCAGGGTTCTGTCCCAAAACATGGGGCCGTTATTCTGTCCAAGACACACTGGGCGGCGTTCACCAGCCAGACCCATGTGGGGGCGGTATTCTGGAGGGAAAGACCAGCGAGGCACTATTCAAGACGCATCTGTTGGCGTTAATGTAAGTCCACGTGACGCGTTCTGTCCCGAAGACACATGGGGACGTTGATACAATCAAAACACGCCAGGCGGCGTTCTGTCAAGACAGCAGGTGCATCGAAACTTTCAGGACTAGCTAGCTTTGTAGAGAGTCAAAACAATGGTAGCACATGGCTGTACTTGTTGTATTTGCAACCTGTACAAAGCGATGTCTATCGACGTCACAACCCCATACCTAATATCAAATTGTTATGGTTTAAGTGATGGCATGTAGACATAGTCTGCAATTAAATCCTGCTTTTCTGTGAGTTTCTGATGAATCGATGAACTTCAAATACTAAAACAGTGTTGTCACGTACCATACTGTCTTATCAAAATTACAAACTGCTATCACACAAGCTTTATCCTATAGTGGTTTCCATTTGTTGACGCTTTGAAGAGTGGTTTCCGATCTTTTTTTAACGAAGGCTTTTGAGAATACATGTCATTGCGCGGCGCATCTGGCTTCCTCATTTACCCTGAGCAGCATTATGACTTAATTTTATATATATTTAAATCAGCGTCTTTTTTGCATTTGCCAATCAGAAATAATTCTAACAAATAATAGTAATTTTAACGGACATAAGTATTTACGATATTTCAGTTTACGCATTTTAAATATATTACCTTTCTGCCATTAAATTATTCTGATCCTCATTCTAACACAGAAATTACAATCAATTAGTAAATATATTTCAGGACAGCAACTACCACAACATAATTCGCCAATGCACCACAACCTGTCTCAAGTTGGGAAACCGGCAAAAATTTAAAAGTTAAGTCCAAAGTCTCTTTTTCGGGGAAAAAAACGGTACAAACCTCCCTCTATTTACTTGCCTGGTTTGTTCAATGCTATCCAACGCACCATCTATTCCAGGAAGACATCTGCCTCTTTCTTGGGTAAATATTTGCCTTCCGCAGCTCTTCGATCATACCTCTTTTCCACGAGCCAGTGTCCGTAGCCAATCATCAGATTAAAATTGGCATCCCGGTCTTTATTCGGCTGAGATTCAAATGCAAATCAGTGTCGGCAAAGCCTTCGGGAGCCAGCCAGAGGTACACACACTTATTTCGAGCGGGAGTTTAGAATTATTTGAATTATTTCCCCCTGCCTTTTGTAATTAAAAGTTTCTTTTTCGATGCCCTTTTGCACGCTCGTTTTGGGAGATTGAGTCTTTGATGCATTTTGCGCCCAAAAGGCTAACAAACTACGCAGTTTGTGCAGAGGAAACTGGAAAAGTTAACTCGGGGTTTTCCGAAGTTTTCTCGTCGGAAAAGGAAGGAGAAAGCGTTTATTCGAAACTTCGTAGATGGAAGTTTTCTTTATTATTTTTTATTGTAGAGTTTCTTTTATGCAAATTTGGTTTTATGCTTCTTCAGCTGATGAAAAGAGTCTTTTGAGAAAATATTTCCATCTAAGAAAGTTGAAATGTTTTATGCTTTTTTTTTTAGTTGATGAGTCAAGCAACTTTCTTGAATTTTTCACCGTTTTCTTTTATGGCTGAATCTTGATTCCTCTTCAATGTTTTTGATACGCTGTCAAGCGAAATAGGCAACTGCAGTATGGAGGCATTATCTCATGGTTTTTTTTCTATTACAATGAAATATCTCTTTTTTCGGAGAACAGAAACTTTGTTTTAATTCTGAATGCAAAAAAATCTTCGAAGTAATTAAATTTCCTACTCTTTTTTTATTTCTATTGTTGAGATTATATAATAACTAGAAAATCAACCGTCATGGCATGACGGGTGCAAATTGCCTCTGCATTCGAGAGATTTCCGGTCAAATCTGAGGTGTTTAAATAGATATATATGCGAGTGAAATGTTTAACATTGATTGAAAACAAATAAAATAAACATATGTATTATGACAGGAAATAATTTTTTTTATTTACATATTTCTTTATTCAAAAACCTCTTGGTAAACATCATTCAGTGTGATGTATTTTTCGTTGTTTAACAATTTTCCTTGTACGTCAGATGTCTTTGTGTAAATT
The DNA here is from genome assembly GCA_013235015.1 of Araneus ventricosus. Lineage (NCBI taxonomy): Eukaryota > Metazoa > Arthropoda > Arachnida > Araneae > Araneidae > Araneus > Araneus ventricosus. The sequence continues at coordinate 11,128 of BGPR01029689.1, read as the reverse complement.
TTAACGTTGCCAAAAAATATTATCAAATTATATCATCACGATTGCACTAAATAATTAGATGCATCGTGGCGTCCAAACTATATCACGCTCATGTTATACCACTGACGTAATTTACTACTTTCTATTAAAAAACAGATATTAATTTGAAAGATATGATTAATATAATTTAAAATTCCTCGGGAACTATAGATCATAGCGCGATAAATTTTATATTAATGGATAGCAAATATTATTTCACTATTTTAGAGCTATTAAATTTGAAATTTAAAATTACTGAAATTTTGGTTCTCTAACAATGAAATAATCCTGTTTAACGTCTCTCATTGCTATGACGCGAGTTTTGTTGTTGGTGACGTCAGAGCGTTACCGAGAGACAAATCTGGGCTATTATATGAGTAATTTAGAATTAACATGCTATCAATGTTTTCAATTATTGTATTGTAAGAAGTCTGTTCTACAAAAGATTTCAAATGGTTTGATTTTAGAAGCCAAAATGCATACACTTAGAACAGTTTTCAATAGTGAGGATAATTATATTACGGTATTCAATACATAATATAACAAAAACTTTTACTGTAGGATTGCCTGAAAAAAAATAAGATTGCCTGTCTTTTTTAAAAACAGCAACTTTATATCATTTGATAAGAACACTATTATTATATTAGTAATAATAGTGTCAAATGAAACCATCATTTGGAAGCTTTGGAGAGCTACACATATTATTCCAAGTGGGGGGTTGGAATTATTGTATAGCAACGGATTCGGAAGCCCTCCGCGCTTTTGCGCATGCGCCGGGCGGAGTTATTTTCGTCAAAATAGAGGGAAAGTGAAGAATGGAAGGGTGATGTTTACATTTTACTGCGTTTGATCCAACAAAGAACTCCGGAAATGCGCTCATCTGACACATTGCCTGATACCCCTTTCCGGTGTAAAATCGTCCAAAAGTGGTAGTCTCGGAATCCGTTGCTGAACAGTATTTCAATTAATTCCCCCTTTCTTTCGTAATTAAAAGTTCCTTTTTTCATGGTCTTTTGCATGCTCGTTTTGGGAGATTGAGTCTTTGATTCATCTTGCGTCGAAAAGACTTACAAACTACATAGTTTATGGAGGAAACGGGAAAAGTTAAATTGGGGTTTTCAAAGTTTTCTCAACGGAAGGGAGAAAATGTTTATCCGAAACTTTGAGATGGAAGTTTCCTTTATTTTTTGGTATTGAACTTTTTTCTTTTATGCAAATTTGGTTTTATGCTTCTTCAGCTGATGAAAAGAAAGTCTTTTGAGGAAATTTTTCCATCTAAGAAAACTGATTTTTTTTTCAATTGAGAAGTCAAGCATCTTAAACTCTTTTGCGTTTTTCGTCATTTTCTTTTATGGTTGAATCTTGATTCCTCCTCAACACTTTTGGTACGCTGTCAACCGAAATAAGCAACAGCAATATGGAAATATTATCTCAAGTTTTTTTTTAATACAAAAAATATTTCTTTTGAAGAAATGCAAAACTTATTTTTATTTCTGAATGCAATAAAATTGTGAAGTGATGAACTTTTCTCATATTTTTTATTCCTTTTGCTAATTATATAGTAATAACAAAGTCAAATGGTGACAGCACTTGAATTTCCACAGTGCACTTTGTTTTGTTATTTGCATTTGTTGCAATATTTTAACTTTTATTTATATTTTAACCTGCTATTTAGTTTATGCTTAATACGGTTTTCATACCATTATTTTTAATCGTTAATTAGCTTTTTAATAATTTGAAGAATAGCTATCCCTTCATCATAATTAGATTAGATTAATGCCCCGTTTTGAAGCTATACGAGGGGTATTTTAGAGAGACTTGGTAATTTTCAACCATGGCCCTTTGACGAAGACTACTACGTCTGAGCAGGTCCTTTCTCCAGACATCCACACCACAAACAACGGAAGAACGTTAGTACCTCCGATAGATTTAACTTACACCCTTCCCGTATACACGGAGGATCTTCCATGAAATTTTGGAAACTTCGGTCCCGAAGCAGAAACTCTGCCATTAGGTCGTCCTCCTTTTATTATGTGAGATCCTCAGTGGTTTGATGGCAGAGGATCGCCTTCAGGATCGAGGCCCTATACCACAGAAGATGTTTATGCTTACTACGATATTTTTACCATTATTTTTAATCGTTAATTAGGTTTTTAATAATTTGAAGAATAGCTATCCCTTCATCATAATTAATGCCCGTTTTGACGCTATACGAGGGGTATTTTAGAGAGACTTGGTAATTTTCAACCATGGCCCTTTGAGGAAGACTACTACGTCTGAGCAGGTCCTTTCTCCAAACATCCACACCACAACAACGGGAGATCGTTAGACCCTCGATGGATTTAACTTACACCAGTCCCGTATACACGAAGCATCTTCCATGAAATTTTGGAAACTTCGGCCCCGAAGCAGAAACTCTGCTATTAGGTCGTCTCCTTTTAATATGAGAGATTCTCAGTGGTTTTATGGCAGAGGATTGGCTTCAGGAACGAGCCTCTATTACACAGAAGATGTTTAAGCTTAAGAAGAAGTTTATGCTTAATACGATATTTATACCTTTATTTTTAATCGTTAATTAGCTTTTTAATAATTTGAAGAATATCTTTCCCTTCATCATAATTATATTAGATTAGTTAGATCAATGGCCCGTTTTGAAGCAATACGAGGGGTATTTTAGAGAGACTTGGTAATTTTCAACCATGGCCCTTTTAGGAAGACTACTACGTCTGAGCAGGTCCTTTCTCCAGACATCCACACCACAACAAGGGGATAACGTTAGTCCCCTCGATGGATTTAACTTACACCAGTTTCCTATGCACGAAGGATCTTCCATGAACACTGCCATTGGATCGTCCTACTTCTATTATGAGAGATCCTCAGTGGTTTGATCATATCTTCAGGATCGAGGCCTTTTTCCACAGATCATCCTTCGTGAATAACCCTTTATCGGACATAACTCCGGGGCATCTCCAAATAAAAAAATTGATGGTTATATTATCATAAACAGATGTTGTAAATACGGAAGCATCAAACGTTTGCCTATTTACAATTAATTTATGAAATAAGGGGTGGTAAATATACTTATCTTAGACCATTCAGGGGAAGCTGAAAGTGGTAACTACTTACGACTGATCGCCAAGAGTAAAAATATCTTAGAATGTTCACTGGTAAGTATACTTACCACAGATCATTCAGGGGAAACTGAAAGTGGTAACTACTTACCACTGAGCGTCAAGGGTAAAAAATATCTTAGAATGTTCACTCGTAAGTATGCTTACCACAGATCATTCAGGGGAAACTGAAAGTGGTAAGCACTTACCACTGATCGTCAAGAGTAAGTATATCTTAGAATGTTCATTGGTAAGTATACTTACCACAGATCATTGAGGGGAAAATGAGAGTGGTAAGCACTTACCAATGAGCGTCATGGGTAAAAATATCTCAGAATGTTCACTGGTAATTATACTTACCACGTTTGAATTTAATTATGTTTAAACTACAGAATTAATGTTTTTTCTGGGTTATTATTATAGCTCAATCGAATGTTAAGCGTCACATTATCCTATTTGTCATTTTACAATATTTTTTCGAGTCATCAGAAAAAACCTTTCATCCAATAAGATATTTTCTTAGCTTTCAAGAATGGTAGAGAAACACGAATTAAATATTTGTTTAAACAATGAAAACGGTTTGAAATTCGTTGCAACATTAATTAGGAAAAACGCCAACATTACGCTTAATTTTTAATTAATTAGAATTCTAATTAAAAAATTGGCTCCGAGGTGCACATTTCTATCCTCCAAAGAATGTTCGTGCCAAATTTCGTAGCTTTAGGTCTAACCGTCTGCCCTGTAGAGGACCAACACACGCACGCACGGACACACACATATTCTCCTTTATTATTAGTAGAGATTAGAGTTAATGTCACTTTACATAATCTTAAACCAGTTGATTGTTAAGATAATGTTGAGATAAGATAATGTTAAGATAGTTTGTTAAGATAATCGATAATGTAAAATAGAAACGAATGATCTCTTTTAGAAACAACTCTTAACTGAATGCTGTTCATCAAATATAATCTTGTTCTGCAGGAATTACATAAAATATTTTCACTTTTGACACTGCAATTCTGTCCCTTTTCCATCGAAGTCCTTACCGCCTTCTCTAACCATAAAAAAAAATAATAAACAGAATTTTTCCAGCCTTGTCTTCTGCGCAATGTGAAGACATTTAGATAGAATCGGATTAAAACTCACAACTATAGCAAGCTTCCTGTCATCTCTTCCATGATCTATCTCTTTTAGAAACAACTCTTAACTAAATGCTGTTCATCAATCATAATCTTGTTCTGCAGGAATTACATAAAATCTTTTTACTTTACACTTACTCTGTTCCTTTTCCATCAAAGTCCTTACGTTTCCTTCTCTAACCATAAAAAAATAATAAACAGATGTTCCTGCCTTGTCTTCCTGCGCAATGCGAAGACATTTAAGGATAGAATTGATTAAAATCCCTACAACTATAGGTTGCCAACAAGCTTCCTGTCATCTCTTCAATGATCTATCTCTTTCGAAACAACTCTTAACTGAATGCCGTTCATCAACCATAATCTTGTTCTGCAGGAATTACATAAAATCTTTTCACTTTACACAGCAATTCTGTTCTTTTTCCATCGAAGTCCTTACCGTTTCCTTCTCTAACCATAAAAAAATAATAAACAGAATTTTCCTCGCCTCGTCTTCCTGCGCAATGCGAAGACATTTAAGGATAGAATCGGATTAAAATCCCTACAACTATAGGTTGCCTAACAAGCTTTCTGTCATCTCTTCTACCAGATCTCGTTATTGTATTTTCGTTCTAGAATCGCCTTAAAGGATAAAACTTATTCTGAAACCCTGCAATCCTGTCATTTACTTTGCTTTTTTTGTGTGTTATATCCCGTCCAGTCGAAAACCGCACTGTCTCCGGGCGATTCGATGCGTTTCAAACTGTTTTGTTTCTTTCTGGGGGTTGGATTCATTTTTTCCTGTTTTGTTTTTTATTTCCTTCTCCTTTTTTGTTCCCAAGTTTTATATTTCCGGTCGTTGATTATTGGGATGTTTGCTGTTGGTTCTTTTTTTTATTTTCCTCGAACTTGTCGTCTTGTGAATTGCTTCGAGGAATTTTTTTCGTTCTCAAACCATCATGATATTCGATGTCAAAATATGTCCGTACTATTCTGGGGATTTCGAATTTTGCAAGTGACAGGAAAAGAATGTTTTGTCGATTTTTTTAAAGATAACCTGGTCTTCACGTACACGTAGGTTTTTTTGAAAGAATGAGGAATCTTATATTTTCTATGAAGATAGGAATATGTATTAAGTTCATTGCAAAAAAATCATAGAAAATAAGATTTGTTTATAATTTAATAGAACTGACCACTTAAAATAAATCTATTAAAGATATTTTACTATAATATAAAAATTCTACAGCTAATTTTTTACCAGAATTAGTCGTTTACAAAAATATATCTATTAAATGATGTGATTTATTATTCTACTTTGTGCAGTAAAATAAACTTTATCAACTGGCACTTCTTTGAATTTGATAAATGATGGCTTTTATAATATTGTTCATATATTTCGCCTTGTGATAATTCATCTTTGAAGCAAATAAAGTTCAAAATATGATGTTCAAATTCGAAGCATCAAAATCTTCAATTTATAAAATTGCTTGTATTTGGAGAATGAAGTGCTTCAAGTTTTTATGTTTAACTTGATCGGAAACAGAGTATTATTTCAACACTGCGAACTGGTACAATAGGAGAGTCAAGTCCATGTCCATCCAACCGGTTTGGTCTCTGTAATGGCTTCAGGTACGGGGACACGGGGCGGCGTTCTGTCATGAGAAAATCAGTTAGTCAACTTCCAATTGGAAATATTTTTTTATGTACTTCGACATTAGATATTAATACTATAATTTTTTAATATTTTTAATTGTTTGTTCTGTTCGTAATCACTATTCTCGGTAGTAATAATACTTACTAAAAAAGAATTTTTCAAAATTTTTGTTAGATTTTTAATTAATTAAAAATAAATCGAAATTTTAACGTTTTTTCCTCAATAACTTCGGAACATATTATCGCACAAGAATCATTTTTACACCATTTTGAAATTCAGAAAATTAGCTTGTCAGTGATACCAAATGAATTTCCGTGCAGATTTTTCTTTAATTTTAAAAGATTCTTTGATGTCATAAAATTTAACCATTCATTCCATATTGAAACGCTCAGTAGTCTTTTTACTTTCTCGTATACGAAGTATACAAAGAGAAAGTATTGTAATAGTCAAAAAATTCGAACTCGAGATTTTGACGAATCTCCACGTTTTAGACCTCCCTGAGTCCGCAAAACTCAATTTTGGAATTATGTCTGTCTGTGAACACGATAACTCGAAAACTGTTAGAGCTACGGTGATGAAATTTGGTATGTGGTCTTTACACATAATTTGTAGGTTTCTGTCAAACTTTGGACAAAATATGTCCACGGGAAGTCTGTCTGAAGTAACGGGAACTGAGAGTAACCTTTGGTCGGACGAAAGCTTCGTCGATTCGGATATGCGAGAGAAAATGTTTTGAACTGATCAATAACAAAATTCTTAGAAAATCGGAGAAAAAAGATATTTTAACCATTCTTGTTTTAAAAGAGGGTTAAATATTCCTGTTTATACCTAAAAAAATTAAAAATGATAACGTTATTAGAACGTCGGATGCAAGAAAATAAAAATTGAAAGTTAAAGATGTAAATGAAAAGTGACTATTATTTAAAAATTTCTCAAAATTCAGTAAATTAAGTTAGAAATTCAAAACAAACTTCATTAGAACGAAAATTGTCTGTTCTATCCGATGGTGCATTGATTGTTTTCAACTATCATTTGAAAAGATACTACAGCCCGAACGTCCCGAAAATTACCCAAAGCT
>BGPR01029688.1:0-19128 GCA_013235015.1 Araneus ventricosus | reverse complement strand
GTTGTCGTCCAATGATGTCCCATACGCCCATACGTGCTCGATTGGAGATTCCGCTGGTGATATCGCAGGTCAAGGCAACATGTCGACATTCTGGTATATTGTTGGGTTACAATAGCGGTAGGGAAGGTGAGCGTTATCCTGTTGGAAAACACCCCTTGAATGCTGTTCATGAATGGCAGCAAAGCAGGTTGAATCACCAGGACTGACGCACAAATTCCAGTAGTCAGGGCGCGTGGGATAACCACGAGAGTGCTCCTGCCGTCATAGGAAATTGCCCCAGACAATAACTCCAGGTGTAGTCCATCCCAGATAGCACGTAAGTTTGCAGAAAGTTTGATTTGATCTTGATATTACCTTGTCATAGCAAATTTGACGCGTTTGCTTGAAGCGAACTTGTGGGCAAGTTCGCTATGACAACTAGCGCCACCTCGCTTGCAAACGCGTTTGTCAACAAATTCGCCGCGACAAATAGCGCCTTCCTTTGCAATGCAAGCTTGCTGTAAGTTTGCAAAACAAGTTTGATGTGAAAGATAAAGCACAAAGAGATAATTACCTTTGTCTCTATTTGAAAAAAACATCCGATTCCTTTAATAGCATCTCCTAGACCGTCCTTCTTTTATTAATTCAATAAATCAATGATAATTTGTAAAAAAACTAACGTTTTTATAAAAAAAAATTGAAACATTTTCCATCTTTACCAAATATAGCACTCGCACTTTGAAAGAAAAAAACTATATCGTCTTTTCGAATGTTGAAATTTTAACGAGCAATACGTAACTGAACGAAGTAATGATCCAGCGTCATCCACAACCAGCATTAACCGTCCCTGTACTTACCGACCAAGTGCAACAGGCATGGAACTCCACCCACAAACTGACATCCGGCACCTGTACGACACAATGCATGAACGTTTGCATGCTTGCATTCAAAATTCTGGCGGTTACACCGGTTATTAATGTACCACCATTTCACATTTGAAATGGCTCTTCTCGCGCTTACTTTAACCTGTGAGCGTGAAACTTTAATCAATTCAATATGTTACTTAGACAAATATATTGCCGAAATTTCATTACTCTACAATATTTTTTTCTTGGTGTTGAGATTTTTTTCCCCCGTCAGTGTACATACATACCAGTGCGATATATGTCAAATGGATTTTGAGGCCCCTCTTGATCCCAAGGAACCAGGCGACCGACTCTTGCACATGTGCGGAAAACCGCCACTGATATAATGATGCCTATATATTTATAATTCTTTTGATCAAAATACAGTTGTTTGGTGTTATTAGATTACAGAGGCGTAGCCATAAATTTTTGAAGGGGCGTGCTCAAGTAAGGGACGTGGGCGGCATCAGGTTATAGGAAATGAATCATTTGAAAATTTGTCCATATCTTACAAATAAACTTATCATGGTTAAACATCATAATAAAACTACAATTTTATTTTGCATTTTGTTATTTATTGGTTTTATTTAACATTTCGATATTTATACAATGCTATTGTTTAATAATAACAAAATCACAAAATGAAATATTTACAAGTGTAATTTGAGATTTTTTTGGCAAAAAATATTCTGTAAAGCAATGTTCCTTAATATTTAAATTTTAATATTAGTTTAAAGTAGTCTTCACAAATTAATTCACACTCTCTTTAACCCTATAATATATAAATCAATTTCTATTCGTTTCAATTTGTTCGTTGCACCCAACGAGTAGCACACAAAAATTTCAAGCGGGAGTGTGATGTTTTGGGGCACTCTTCTTCAATGCTTGTCTGTGATTTGTGCGTTCTTTTGGCGGAGGAATTAAAAAAAGAACAAATTTCTTCAATAATTCCTTGCATATTTCGAATGGCATGAATTTCTCATGCTTCGTTGATAACTAAATTTAGCGTATGATTTTCACAGTGTATATAGAAGGCTGTTGGGCAAGTATTTTTCATAATAGCTTGCACTCCTCTCTTGTGACCGCTCATTACAGCACATCCGTCGTAGCCTTGTCCTCTCCTCTTCGTTTTATCTCCTCCTTTTTGCTTCAATTCCCCTAAAATACCGTTGGCAATATTTAAGGCAGTGCCGTCTGATTTTAACAAATCCGAAAAACTTTTCAAATAACTTTCCATCCAGTATGTACCGAAGAGAAATACTTGATTGTTCTTCCACAAAGCAATCAGTTGTCCCATCCACTAGAATACTGAAGAATTCTGGTTTAGCCACTTCTTTTACTATTTGCTCTTGCAGTAACTCACCGATTTCCTCGTTTTTTCCTCGATTTTTGCGCTTTTTGGAAAGTGTGAATTTCAGCAAGACATCTTATTCTTCTTATTCTCGCATTTAAATTTTATTTCTTTGTTTATGATGCTTATGTGGGCTCATAGAGCATATTTCGAGGTTTATTTTCGTTTACAATCTATGCATGTTTCGCTTCCTGGACCATATTTATAATCACCCAAAACAAGTTTCCAGTGCAGGCGATAAATATGCAATACCAGTAGGGTGACAAATATGGAATAGTATTCCATATAAGGAAACTATTTTCTAAAAGGCACTGAAGAATGTGTTCACAAAATGTGCTGTGGAAGCTATGTGTGCGATTTTTTGTAAAAATTAGAAAAAAATTTGTAAAGATTAGAAATTTTTTTGTTAAAATTTGAAAAATGTTCGTTTGTGTTCTATAGATTATCATTTATATATATATATAATATATTTTCATCTGAAATGTTCCTTTAATTAAGCGCATTATATTATGTATTACATATCTATTTATAAAAAACTATCTTATACACCCGGCAATATATATAAAAAAACTAATTTACATTCCCCCCATTTTTTGCCCATTTCTATTCAAGATTTTTAGGTATTCCATATTTATCACACATTTAGATATTTGAGGAAATTTATATATTTTCTCTCTGTCACTAAACAGAAATATTGTTGCTTTATCTTAAGTTAGAAAGAAAATATTACACCGGAATAACGTAGTCATCGCATTTTAGTGTAATTAAACAAAAAAGAAAACTCGTCCATATCCAAATATTTTAAATCATTGGTGAACAACAAACAAAAAAGAATTTTCATGATTTGAGATAATATTTTTGTTATCATTTTTCTCTATTAAAGAAAAAAACCAACTGATTAAGAGAAATGCTATTTCAGGATTATAGCATTTGTGTTCAAAAATTAATAATATATCGAGGAAATTGAAATTTAATAATCTTCGCGAAACTGTTTAAAAGTACTGTAGTATATACCTCATTGTTGTCATAACAACAGGGATCGTTTTCGCCAACCTCAGAATAACGTTGCGATTAGTTTTCGGCGCTCCGTATGATGGCGCTACAGTCTAAACGGAATGCAATGTTAAATGAGTTACCATTAGTGTTTATGGGACTGAAACCTCTGTTTCTCCTTCTCTGTGATTTCGTTAACTTAGATAGCTAATAGCAGCAACAATTTTCATAGTAAAATCCCATCCTAAATTGATTCTTGAAAATTTTAAACAATCTTAAAATGTTATAAAATTTTATCCTCCAATGTAACAAAAATTATAATTAAATCTGTATTAACATGGAATCTCTATCTGATCTTAATTTTACTGATAAAAGAATTATAATATGTAAATTATTATAAAACTTCCCACTAAGTAACAATAATAACAAGATTTGCAAAACTTAAGACACGATCCGATCGCCCAAATTTATCATCTTTTGGTCGATTCCTCATCAAATGTGATAATCCTGTGGGTTTTTTTTAAAAGCAAATTAAAATATATGGGAACATATTTTAATAGTAACGTTTTCATCTCCAAGAACCATGAATAATATTTCTACAACTGAAGGCGCAACGATTGCCTATGAATTTCTAGAATTAAACTTCTTGACATCTTCTTCAGTCATTATTTCCTTAAACGTACCGCTCTTAAAATTAATAACTTTAAGTGCAGTGTTTTTAATCTATTCATCGAAAATGGTGATTAAGGCTTTCTTCATAAATCATTAAAACCTTCCTTTTTAAAAAATTAGTGGTAGTCTTGAATAACAGGGAGTGAATGAAAACCATGTTTTGATTTCTATGATGGAAACCCAGTGAGAATTAGTCATTCATCCAAAATGATTAATAACCAGGGACAATAATTTTGCTACAGTTGTGTTTACTTAAATAGTTCAATTTACATATGATCTTTGGCATGAATGCATGATGTAGACAATGATTTATGGTACCTGTGCTGCGTGAGAAACAACACGAACAATGGACAAAAACTGAAATCCATTTCGATGTGTTGAAGTGGAGGGCTTTGAGAGTTCTGAGGATGGTAGGAAACACAGTTTTCACTATTATAGGAACGAAAGGCACAACATTTAAAACAGAAATCTGCTTAGACCGTAGCGCCATGACGTTGTATTCCAAGAACTACGAAACTCTTATCTGAACGGAAACGAAAAGGAGGATGAGTGATGAAAGTTTATAGTGTATTTTTTTACTCTTTTTCGTCGATTAATAAATTTAAAATTGATAATTTCGTTGATACATTTTTAATTTTACAGACCAAATCATGCAATTTTGAAATATTTTTTCTCACTAAATTGTGTTTTCGTTAATACAGAATTAGAAGTAAACTTAGAAAATCATTTAAAATATGTAATATAAAATATTCGCTTGTATTTAAAATAATATAAATGTATACTATTTATAAATATCGTACAATTCAAAATTTAGAAATGCAAAGCATATATAATCGTTTTAGAAATTCTCGATTTTTATTATTATTCGATTCAAAATTTAAAAATGCAAAGCATATTTAATCGTTTTGGAAATTATTCTTTATTTTTATTATTATTCGATTCAAAATTTAAAAATGGAAAGTATATTTAATCATTTCAGAAATCATTCTCGATTTCATTTTTTAAAAAACCTTGTGTATGTTCTCAATGATTAAAATACAGTTCAGTATTCACTTAATCCACTTTTGAACATTAGAAAAGTTGCTATCGAAATTATCTTCATGAGTCAACAGTTTTACAATTATGACAAGACAAACATTTATTTTGAAATATTACTAAAAATATAAGGCAGAATATTTTATTTAGTAGTAATCCCAATAATTCTCAAATTATCAGGATCGTTATTTTGTTCTCTGCTCTTCTAAGCTAATCGAATAACACTAAACAATTATATTTTGATCAAAAGAATTTTAAATTTTTAAGTAAAATTATATCAGTAGCGGTTTTCCGCACATGTGCAAGAGTCGGTCGCCTGGTTCCTTGACATCAAGAGGAGTCTCAAAATCCATTCGACATATATCGCAATGGTATGTGTATATTACGCCACTGCAGTCTTGTTTAAAGGGTAATTCACTTCTCACAAAAATTTTTTTCCTCCTTCCTTTTACTTTAATATATATATATATATATAGAATGAAAAGAGCCAAAGGAAACGTTTGAGGAATTAAGCCCTCTGGTGCGACACATGTATATCATTACTGACGAATCAAACTGCTGGTCTTACAAGATTGAAGGAAGTAAAAATATTTTATATAGGAAAGGAGAAAAACGAAGATAAAATTTCATTCAGGTATTAAGAAGCTCAAAAAACAAAAAGATGGAAAAGAAAGAGTAGATCGTTTCATTATCTGCTTTTTTAGATGGTTTTAATATAGTTGAAAGTTCAAAGAAAAAATTCACATCCAAATACCAATGTACAATTTTTTTTTCTATTTAGAGAAGGTTAAAATGAAGATGAAGTTCAGATGGAAAAGAGAACATGGGAGTATTAGGAATTCACCATAAAACATTGAATGTCTTTGATAATTCTAACTAGTGGAAAAATTAGGTGTCTCCAACAATTTTCCCAATGATATTACACAATGGCCGCTTTTTATATATGGTGCTGTAAGAGAATATTATTTAATATAAAAGCCGTCTAATGTAGAAAGTCGTTAAGTTGAAAACACCGTTAGAAACTAGATGCATTATAGAAATACACCAGACATCCAATTTTATAGTTTCAAAGGTAGAAGAAAAATGGACCGTAGAGAATGGCTAAAATTCTCAGAGACTACTAAATGTATATATTGCCTTCCGTGCTTATTGTTTTCTAAATTCTGTAATCCAACTAAATTTATAACAGCTTACAATTAATAAAAAAAGGAGAATGAAATTAATTAACCAGTAATAGAAAATGACTAGATGTACAATTAAACGCTTAAATAAGTTTATTTTATGTCACGTTTTTATCATCCAGAGCGTTTTTATACGAGGGGCCTCAAAATAACTCTGTGGCAGGGGCCTGATGTTATGAAATTACTCCACTGCATTATATGTACAATTTTTATCATATGATGAACTTAAAATGTTAGTCATAATCATTTTTTGGACAGAGTGGAAGAATTGGACAATAAATATTAACTCACAATCCTTCATAACTTTTTAAAGCAGAATAAATTATCTTTTTCTCCCTTTCTTTAAATGTTGAACTGATTGATTTTTTTTTTTTTACTTTTCGGTCTTCCTTCAGACGTAGCAGTTGGAATAATGGGTAAGTACACAGTGACGTAGCTAAAGGGGGCGGTACTTCGAAAAGGGTGGGAAAATCAGGCATGTAGGAAAACATTTTTTAACTAAGAAGAGCAGTGGCCCTAGCCCAATAACGTTGTGTACATGAAAATATAACCAATGTAGTTAATTTCTTATTTTTCGCCTTTTATTGGTAAATTATCGATATGTGAAAGAAAGACTATTGATGGACGCTCAACCCCGCAACCTATTTGCAGAGATCGAGAGCACAAAACGACGAATTACGTTACTAATAAAATATAGTTTTATTTCCTTGAATTTTTTAAAATTTCTATTTTAGATTTCTATGAATTAAACCTATTGCAATGGTTGTCATAGCACGGCTTTAAGAAAAAATGCTGTAGATTATCACCGATTATCACATCAACAAATGGAACTTGTAAATGAAGGACGGTTGCAGTTGCAGCTACGTCACTGTAAGTACATGAAAGAAAAAAAGAAATTTCTACCATAATTCAATACCTTATAACAACAATTTCTTTTTAACCCTTCATCTGGCTGGAATGTAGAAAGTCGTTCTTCGATTAGTACCCTAAAACCGGCTAGCAGCCCTCGGACCGGCTCGAACTTAAACATTGCTCACCGAACTTGTTGCAAACAGGAACAATATGCCTGTCGTATGCGGTATATTCATCGGGATGTAACCATACAGACACACCGAAGTGCATCGTTGTAATCGAAGAAGTAAACGTCAAAATCGATATTTTCAAATCGATAATCTCTGCTAATTATCTAATGGACAGGTATTGCTTTAGCGCATATTCTGCTTGATGTTCCTAATCACTAAGGACGGAGTTTGAAAGGTTGTTCAGGATGCTTTTTAGATTCAAGCAAAGAAATTTGTAGTATATCGAAAAAATACTCATAGGCAATGGCAAAAGCATCATAAAAAGCAAGTACAGAAATATGAAAACTGTTTTAAGGGGCTGATGGGAGACACTGGAACCATACAGAATGAAACCAAGATTGCTGTCAGCAAGTGAAAGGACATTCATTGCATGGAAAAGCAGAAACATCGAAAGACTGAGCATTCCCGAGAGATGTGCCTATTTGATATATTTGTCGGTCACAGGAGTGTTCAGTTCTTCGGAAAGTTTAATCACTTTTTTCGAAAGTAAGACAAGATCACCCAGATTTGAACAAAGAATAAGTCGATGAATGACAGCCATGGCAGTCGATGAATTGGCCAACACTATAAATGAGTATCCAAACAAAATTGATAGATTAAAAGACATGCTGCCTACAATGATTACCAAATTAAACATCCCCAAAAGTATTTTCTTAGGAATGCATGAGTCGGACGCTTTTTAATAGGAAAAAGATCACTCACGCAGAACATGAAACATATAGAGTTGTGGAAACGTTTCTACCACATTGATTTGCGCGTCATCCCTTGTCCTGATTTGTCCTGGAATAGATTTTGAATTTTCATGTTTCGTCGCACTAAATTTAAATAACAAACTCAATAAAATCTTATTCTTTTTACACAAAGCAGGTAAAATCGATTCATACAAACTTACATCAAGTTAAAAGGTACGTTAACGAGATCCATTATCTGGAAAGTGATTTGAATCGATGAAATGTTGTGTACATAAGAATATAAAAAGATTCAGCCTAAATTGGAAATATTGATCGTTAACTTTTTTAAAAAAAATTTATCTCTTTTGTATGAAAGGATTCTGTCTTCGTTTTATGGTTCAAAGTGTATACTTTAAGCGCTATCATATTCAGAATTATTTTGACATATTTATGCAAAAGAAAAATTTTGCAAAGTGTTTATTATTTTTTATATTCCTTAAACTCTAAGGTAATTAAAAGCTGCTGTTACATGCAAACAAGGTCTGCTCCTAAAATTAAATTGTAAACTGACTTTAATATTTCAAATATATATAAGCACAATAACACATTCATTGTTTTATATTCGGCAGCTTTAAGACATTAATAACAATTGAAATAAAATGGCCAGAATGATAAGTGTAGTCGCAAATGTCGGAACGCTTTAAAAGCAGTGCCAAAACGCTCTGGGTGAAAAAGCTGCGCCGTTTAAAGGACGTTTTTACAATTTTTTTCTCATTTACTTCTCGTGAAAGAAAAATAGCATTGCGGGAACGGCGTTCCGGTGCGTACCAGCTCCACTACACCCCTGATCATAATAATCAAAGACAACTTTGCATGTATAGTTTATAGCTTTAGAGAACTTACGGGAGTGTTCTTCCCTCTCCCTTTTCGTATACTTCAAAATATGGTGCGTTTTGTGTTTAACTTCGTCCTATAGTCAAGAGAATCGAGTATGCATTTTGGGACTCTTCTCTTAGACCATTTCAATAATAATAAAAACATATGCATGTACCGACAGTCAGCAGACGAATTCGGTTTCAATTATGATGCAGATCTAATGTACTGGAAATAAAATCATATGCCGAATTCCATCCATCTGGCTGGTTGTGTTTGTGAAGTATAGGTTATCACCTTCATATTCACGTCAAGGGAGAGAAAGGCAGAAATGCTCTAGATGAATTTCATCTAAAATTAATAAGCAATCTATAATTTTAGAGTAAAGACTGAGTAATAAATTTCATTCTTCTAGCTTGTTTCGGTTTGGAGTTATCATATGCACAGACAGACCGAGATAAATGTTTTTTTAAATTTATTTATGTGGACTTTGGGAGATATAAAACGAGGATATTCATCAAAATTTCGAGGTCGAATTTTTTGACGATTACAATAAATTTGAATCTCGTACAATGCGGAGGACACACTCCGTGTAATTGGAAATCGCGTTATACGGGGCCTCAGTGGCGGCTCGTACATTAGAGCTGCAGTCCCCTCCTGAAATTATTTTAAAAGCTTGCATTTTCGTTTTTATTCTAATTGGCATACTTTCCCACTTTGAGAGTACAATGATGAACGACAATGGCAAAACAGATTAAAAACGTAGAAAAAGACTGAAAATCAATCAAGAATTATAAGAGAGACAGACCAGAACTGCAGAGAGTTTTGCCCTCCTAAAGGACATAAATTCGCTTATTGAGCAACGCGGAGGTTCACTCAGGAGAAAAAAGCAACCCTTTTCCCAATGAAATTATATGTCCTTGAGCTGCGTTTTCCACAGCACTCGCTTGGCGCGACTTCCTCATTTGGCTATTTTTCGCTTTCTTTCAATAGTGCAGTCATTAAGTATTTTTAAAAAATCAAACTCTGGGGAAGTTGTAATTTTTTTCTCCTTTCTCATTTTTTTGGGTGCTGATTAAGAATATGAGGTTTTCCAACAAAAAAGTTTTGTTGGCATTTTAGTGTAATTAGTGAAATTTAGTTTAATTCTGAAAAACATAAAAAAAAATTCGCATTTTTTTTCTTGTAACTCAAAAATGATAAATTTTTAGTATTTCATCATTACATATCAAAATAATCAGCACAAAATTTTCTACAACTTAGGTACATATAACTTTTGCAGCACTTCTTGTTTATGAGCTGACGAGGTTTGTTATCGTCGTGTATTATCGGTCGAATTTATGCAAGTTCAAACAAGTTTCTAATTTGTAACTGCGCTTATTATTAGCGAGATGCTACTTTTTTAAGCTGTCATCTACACTGTTCTTATATGAACAATGGGTAAGTGTATACATTTGATTTCTAAACACAAAAAAACCGTGAGCCTGCTAAGTTTATCTTACGCTATTTTTTTGTCACGTTATACGAGAGCCCAATGTACTTTTTTTGTATACTTCATATACGAGAAAGTGAAAAAGGCTAATTCTTGTAAGAGAAGACTGTTTCATTTCTCCTTCTAAGAACAGCAACGAAGTCGAAGCTTTAATTTCATGTCTTCTTCCTTATTATATAGCCTTTTTTTAATTTAACACAGCGGTTCTCAACCTTCTTTTCAGTCGCGCACTCCTTGATTAGTCTTTTTATTTTTGAGTACTACCTACTGTTATATCCCTCCTCCTCCTAACCATACCTCAGCTCTTCCGGGAGAATCAATTTGCACTCTAAAACCTTAAGGTTGAGTCGACTCTCTTGGGTATTGAATGATTGAAACATCCCTCAGCACACAAAAAAAGTTTTACTAATAACTCCCAGGACACAGCTTAGCATAAAAGCCAAACGACTCCAGTGACCGTAGTGAAATTTGTAGGACTGATTTTTGATTTTTCATTTTACTTCATTTTTAGAAATACAGAAAAGCATTGTTTATACGTTTCTCATTTATACGTCGTTTCATCACAGTCCCGATTCATTCGTATTCATTGTAACGATTAAGTATTTCGTTTCGATTATACGTCTTTTCATTTATACGGCTTTTTACGTCCGTCCCTTGAAATACGTATAAACAGTGCTTTAATGTAGTGTTACTTCAACATCAAAATAAAATAAAACAGCTTTGTAATAATACCGCATTATCTTAGGATGAGAGCCAACAATTACCCATTACTAGATATTAATCTACTTCCTTTTTCTTATTACGTGAATAAGCATTTCGTTCAATATTCAATTTCATTTATCATACGACTTGATGAAACAAAATTCTAGAATATTATCATGTTTTGTGTTTTCCGGCATTATCAATATGAATTTCGGATACCCCCAGGGTTACGTGTGCGAAAGGCTGGAAACCTCTGGTTTAGCAAATGGCTGAAAAGAGCGAGCCCAGCCACCAGTGGCGCACCTACGTAAAATGGTGCCCAGGGCAAATACCAAAAGTGCGCCCCCTCTACTTTCTTTTGAAATGTGATACCCATTTTCTTTTCCATTTTTTCGGAAACCGCGGAGTGCAAAGATTAAAAGTGCAAATAAACTTAAAAAATAACATTTAAAACATTCTTGAGTTGAAAATAACATATAAAACACTTTTGAGGGGCCTTCAGCCCCCGATTCTTTCTTCTTCTTTGCTGCGTATTTTATGAAAACTAACGAAGCTAAAATAAGAAAAATCACGCTTTTAACTAGAAGATTTAAAATATCTCATAACTAAATTATAGAGTCTTAAATATTTCTCTGACTTTTGAAGGTAATCAAAAGAATTCCCAGTTTTATTTTGGACGATATTAATTTTTTTTACCACTGAGGCAAATTTTTGCGACATAATGAATAAAAAATAATTCATTTTATGCTGGAGTATATTTGAGAGTAGCTAAATATTTACGTACAAAAATCAGGTGAAAGTGTGAAATAAACATACAAAAGATGCCTGTAGCAAAGCTTCTAATAGAATTATAAAAGTGTAATTTTATAAATTTAGATTCATTCATCTTATGCTGTGTAAAACTGAAGTTAACAAAAACTGCCAACAATAATTTCGTGTTTTATAATTAAATCATATAAAAAATCAAACATGTTTAACTTGATAATATAATAATTTCAATTTTTTCTGATTTAATGTATTTTGCAAAACAAACGGAGGAGAGGGGGAATCTGACAGAAAGTTATGTCTGCTTTCTGGTGAGTTTAAACTTCTAAATGCCGAAGGTTTCATAGGCAAAGATATCATTCCAGATTTTATCGAGACAAAATATTGAACTAGACATCTTAATTAAAACTGAAACACTAAAATTGAAGTAATCAGTCTAAAATTTAAATTTAGAATAATTTTCACTGAAATAAATGAAAATATATACATTATCGACATCATATCCAAAAGAACTTCAGGCATGGGCATGACCATACCATTTCTTAGAATTATTATCATGATCAGGATAATAATCTTCAAAACTACCTTTTCGCAATATACAAAAGAAAAGTACATGAAAAAGGCATTAATACTTTATTTGAAAATCATTTTGTTGGGGAAAAATCTGCTGTAAACTTAGCAGAACATTTGAGATGTACTTCATAATTTAATTTTAAATTTTATTTAATTCTTTGGCATTTTAAATGTAAATTCGTTTAGAAAATCCTTGCTATTTTAAAGAAAATTAGTTGAAAACATTTTTTTCAGTGTCAATTTAAGATCTGTTTGCAAGATCTGCAAGGTCTGTTAATCTTTACCAACAATTGCAAAACTTTATGCGATCTTTTCTCTCTCTCTCTTTCTCTCAGGTTTTTTGCGTTTGGTAGAACAACTGCATCTACATTCTATAAACACTATCGTATTTTCATCATACAAATTATGCAATATTAAGTGCTAAAACAATGTAAAGATAGCGAACATATGTCTTTTAAAGTTGCTGGAGTTCTCTTACTCTGAGCGAAAAAATGGACTTATATTTCCCGTTCTTCACTCTTTGCTGATTGAAAATAGGAATGACACTTGTTGACCTTTCATCACCAATTTCCGAAGAAAGTGATATCCATTTAGTGTTTATCATGTTTACCGTGAGAAACCATAAGAACCTTCAGGCTAGAAGAAAGCATCAGGAACCCTGAAGAGATAATCATCCCTAACCATCCTCCCTTATCGGGTGGGAGCTCTAAACGAGCGTTTCATTTCGTGATGAGGGTTTCGATCAGCAAATCTCTGAAATATAATATTACTTGTTATTTTGTCGCAGCTTGAGGTTTCCGGGTTGTAAAAATGAATGTATGCTTAAGATTTTACCACACTTTGTTGAATCATTTCAATTTTTAAGAATCTTAGGAATAAGAGCTTCAAAAAATCTACTTTTATATTAAATAGAACCAATTGATTCCTTAATTTTGCGCCCCCTTGCAATTGCGCCCAGGGCAATAGCCCCACCCTTGTTACGCCACTGCCAGCCACTGAGTCCAAATGCCAAAAAAGAAATTCTAGAATATTATCATGTTTTGTGTTTTCCGCATTACCAAGATCAATTTCGCGTATTTCCAGGGGTACGCGTACAAAAGGTTGGAAACCTCTGGTTTAATAAATGGCTGAAAAGAGAACCCAGCCACTGAGTCCAAATGCCGTCGAATGAAGAGGATTACTTCTGAACCTGCAGTACCGTTTTCCACACCACAGCAACGGAAGGACGTTTGTGATGAACTGATCAGGCGATGAACCTGTATCAAACGCAAGTAGAGGGCGGATCTTGGTGGAACATGGAACCGGATCTTGAACCGGTCACGATGTCGTGTCCCTGCATCCTAAAAAATATAATACGCTGTAATGAAATGAAGGATTGTGTTATCCAGAAAATGGAAGAAACCGAAAGAATACGCAGGAAAAAATAGAACTGAAAGTTATGCGCAAAAGAAGAAAACGGAAGTGTTTACCATTTTCTTTGGCAACGATGTTAAATGGATCTTATGCACAGTTTGGGTTCGAGACTATAGAAAAACAGCTGTTGGATGAATAAACAAAGTGAATGCCTATTCTTTACTATGCAAAATCGGCGTGCAAAATATACAGTTTTATTGAAAAGTTAAGATTTCCATGAGACTATTTCTTTCAGACAATTTTTTATTTTATGATTATTAAGTATAAATGCAAGTTTTTTGGAGAAAGATAAAATTGCATTAACTTTAATACATAACAATCGCAGGCCCTTTTCTGTATTAATAACATTATTTTATTGACGATTGAAATTTCAATTTAAATTTTTCCTTCAATTTTTGAGCTAAGTATTTCGTCAGAAAATTTCATTGATAGAACTAATTTATCTATTATCGTCTATTAAGGGCTATTTTTGCAATCTTTATTACTACGAAAATAAGACAGTGGTTCGTGTAACGATGCATTCTT
Organism: Araneus ventricosus; assembly: GCA_013235015.1. Lineage (NCBI taxonomy): Eukaryota > Metazoa > Arthropoda > Arachnida > Araneae > Araneidae > Araneus > Araneus ventricosus. Next base: position 4,916 of record BGPR01029688.1, on the reverse strand, counting down.
ATGTATTGCCGTAACTCGAAATACGTGAATTTTTCTTGGTATGGAAATAGTTTCTTTTGCTTTTTTAAAAAAATTGATTTCTTCTGAAATGATCAGCGGAAGGATGTCAAATATGGAATAGAGGTACAAATATGGAATAGCCCGGCTTATCCTCTATTAAGCGTTGTAAATTAATAGAAACAATGCAAAACGTTTCCTATTGAGCCGCCATAACGTTAGTGTTGTAGCTGTAACCACGTAATTATTACGAGCATTTTTGCGTTTTTTTGGAAAGTGTGAATTTCAGCAAAACATCTTATTCTTCTAATTTTCGCATTTACATTTTATTTTTTGGTTTGTGATATTTATGTGGTCTCATAGTGCATATTTTGAGGTTTATTTTCGTCTATAATCCATCCGTGTTTCGTTTCCTCGATCCATATTTATAATCTCCCAAAACAAGTTTCCAGTATAGAGGGCCGTTCAAATATTACGTAAGCATGTTTTTGGTAATTTTTGACTCACCCTATCCCCTTGTCAACAAAAATGAGCAAATCGCAAACCCCCTCTTATAATTACGTAAGCAAACTGCAACCCCCCGTTCTTTTTTGTTTACAAAACGTATAAGAGTAATAATCTAATTTTTTAAAAAAAATTTAGGACTTAATTCAAATGAAAAAAAAAAAAAAAATCTTAAATCGGCTTAAAATGATAAAAAAAAATTATGTTTAATTTCTTTACAATTTTGTTTTATATAGAAAATTTCTTAGTTTATTACAATTTTAAAAGAACATAGCTATATTTTAAATTTAATTTTGCAAATGCCCATCATCTATTCAGATGCTGACCAAGGTTGCTCAAGCCATTTTTCCTTATCTGTTATTATATTGCTTCCGCCTTCTGTTACTACTTCATTGCTTTCTTCTCTGAAGGAATCTAGATAAACTTCTTCTACTTCCTCTATACTTTTTAAGCATGTGACAAAAGGACTAAACTTTTAGTAATCACTTTTATATCAAAAACGTAAGTTGTTATATAAAAGTAAATGAAAACTTTCTTTTCGAATAAAGCTCAAAACACTTTTATAACTGTCAATTACACTATTGTAACTACATAAATTTGAAAGGTAACAATCATTATAATATGTAAAAATTTTTTAATCTAAAACATAAGAAGTGAAAAAAAATAAATCTTAGATTGGTAAATGATTCATTTTTAAAGTATTTTCATAATCTATTATTGTTATTTGTTATTTAATATTTTATTCAAGACACAAAGTCGTATTTGATCCACTTAATTTCCTTGATTATTACTTTTGAAAATTGAAGAAAACTTTCACTTTAAGATTGCATTAGTAAAGATCATATATCTATTAAATTATAGAAAGTTGTTAATTTTAACACTTTATTACATATTACAATGTCAGTATACTCTACATATTTTAATAAATGTAGCGAATATTAACAAAAATAAGTAAAGTTATTTCATACCAAGTTAATTATAAATTTAAAGTTACGATAAAATATGCTTAAAATTTTAAGAATAAATTGATTATAATTACCTTTATAAAATAATCAAGAAAAACTGATTTCTTTTTGGTTGCCTTTCACAGTTCTTTCTAACACTAACTCCTTTAGCTCTTTATCATTTTTAGAAGAATTTAGTTCACATCATTAGTTTTACATTGAATATCCCTCAAAGGTTTATCTGATGAAGACTTTATGAAGCTTTCAAAAAAATTTTATACAACATTTCTCGAAATGGAGACATATTTTCGACTTGACTTGTTTTATGTACTGTGCGGTTTTAAAAACACCCGAGACACCAGATAGTAGAGCTGTCGGCCAATATGGTTACGAGGTTCAACCACTTCAGAGAGGAGTGTGAGGTGATTAGTTTGGTTTCGGAACAAATTGGTGGAAGAATCATTCGTGAAAACGGACGAAAAATTGTGCATAATGTTGTCAAAGGAAAAAATCACCATTAAGATCAGAAAAGATCGAAGAAAACCAATATTATTATTAAGCAACATCGAAGAAAAATAACGCATAATAGAAAGAAAAAATTAGTATAAAAACAATCAAAAACATTTTTCATTTTCCAAATAATGGAAAAAAGATCATGAAAACAAATATCCACTTAACTCCCATCGGATATTAACAGCTATGAAATTGATTAGTGAAAAAAACACCCCAGAGAAGAAAAAAAAGAAAATAAGAACTATTATTGTTAAAAAAATAACTATGAGAACCCAACGAAAAAAAAAAGTCAACTTATTAGCAAACATAATGTCTACGAAGGATTTGCGGTTTGAGAATATTTGTTATTTTATTTCATTTCCGCTTTCAATGAGATTTTTTTAGTACATACTCAGAAGATGTAACTCCAAACTTGACTAAGTGTATATATTTTTTTTATACACGAAATATTCAATGAGTTTAAAGTTTGTTGTAGCATGCTTATTTGTGCTTGCTTGGAAACTCGTCTTGTCACAATACAACATATTGGTCCCTTTCATTCCAATCTCATCATTGGAAATAGTAACAAGTTCTCAGAAATAAGCCTCATGCATCAAACATTATTATGAGCTTTCACCTCCAGCTATTCTAAAGAAAAGTTACTATTATCATTGTGTTCAATGAACATTCATCCTATCTATCGTTTATGTTTTTCTTGTGTGGTAAAAATGCTTGACCTCAAAACATCATTGAAAAAAAATTCAAGTTTAATTTTCTTTTGCCAAATTTAATTTTTTTAATTAATTTTTTTGCAAGTTACAATAGATTTTCGGAAATAAAGTGATTCTAATGTCTTACGTAAGCATCACTCATACTCCCCCGTTGTCAGCAAAAATAAGCAAATCGCAAACCCCCTCCCCTCTTAGGTGCTTACGTAATATTTGAACGGCTCCTAGGCGATAAATATGCAATTCGAGTAGGGTGACAAATATGGAATTGTATTCCATATAAGCAAAACATTTTCTAAAAGGCACTGAAGAATAGGTTCGCAGAATGTGCTGTGGAAGCTATGTGTGCGATTTTTGGTAAAAATCAGAAAAAAATTTGTAAAGATTAGAAATTTTTTTGTTAAAATTTGAAAGATTTTCGTTTGTGTTCTATATATTATTATTTATATATATGTAATATTTTTTCATCTGAAATGTTCTTTTAATTAAGCGCATTATATTATGTATTACTTTTCTATTTATAAAAAACTATCTTATATACCCGGCAATATATATATATATATATATAAACTAATTTACATTCTCCCCATTTTTTACCCATTTCTATTAAATATTTTTAGGTATTCCATATTTATCACCCATTTAGATATTTGAGAATATTTATATATATTCTCTCTGTCACTAAAGAGATATATATTTTAAATATTGTTGTTTTATCTCAAGTTAGAAAGAAAATATTTTGTTTACAGTTACTGAACAATTCATTGATAAATTTAACAATCAAGTATCCCTAAATCAACATTTCTAGTCATAAACATTTTGCCAAATGTAATTGATATTCCATATATTTCTCCTTTCTTCTATTCGTAAAAATGGAGCAATGCTTAGGCGAGCTACATGCATTTACTACAAAGATTTTTTTCAAAGGAAAATTCAACGGGTCGCAGCATAATTTTCCAGCTCATTTTAATCTCCCATATTAATATTACTTTTTACTTTCTTGGATACTAAGTATAGAATGAAGTGTAAAAAAAACGATGATCAAAAAGAAAAGGGTAGTCATAAAAAATGCTCACAAAAAGTGAAATGAGGTAAAATAATGAAATAAATTTTTGGATGTCAAAACGACTAAGAAAAAAAATATATATATTGGAATGCTTTCCGAAACGTGGCATGTCGTTTCAGCAGATCATCACTCCACCAATCCGTTTTCGTACGCATTCTCTGAGCAGTTTTAGTTTTATTAAAATCCAGTTTTGAAGCAACACAATCCCTTACGCAACAAGCCACTCTTGCATCCTGGCCATGATTTCCCATAGCACAACATAGGGCGCATATACAGAAAGAATAAATACCAAATATTTATAAAGTTTTCAGAAATATTTTTGAAGGGCCATATAAGCTGATGTTTTATAAATTTCCAGGGTGACTTTTAATTAACATACAACTTTTATCTGAAATAAATGGGAAGGACGGTGCCTCTCCGCATAGAACAGACAGTGTGTTTGACACCAATAACAGTCTGTTTGGAACCCGAGTTATCGCCTATCAATACCCAAACAGTTATTTTGGTGCATTGCATTGGCCACCTTATTCACCAGTTCTGAATCCATGTGATTTCTTAATTCTTCTTTCTTTGGGGTCATATGAAAGATTTGGTGTATAAGAAGAAACCGACAGACGTTATTAGCCTCAACAGGTCCATAACTGACTCATTTGCTAGCACTAAAAGAAAAACTCTTGAACTTATAACTGTCAACTTCGTGACTAGATTGCGCTATTGTATCACCTCTGACGGTTCTCACTTTGAAAATATTCTGTATTAAAATCCTTTTCAAAGTTCCTTTCAATAAAAATTTTTTTGTTGTGCTATCTGCAACGACCCAAGAGTTATTTCAATTGGAATTTGTAGGTAAATTAAAAGTCATCCTGTACATTCGGTATATTAAATATACTGAGCTGTACATTTTTGGTTTTCTGTGGAGTTTATCGTTTCTTGTCCTTGCACTTCTTTGCATTGAAATAGATTTAATAAGATCTATCCACTTCAATGATCCTTCATGCCTATTCACGGACAAAAGCGCTTACGAAGAACTTCTAGGAGGTATTTAAGAAGATTTTAGGAAATACGATGGATTATTTTTATAGGTGTTAATGTTATGCTGTATTATATCATGAGTTGTGTAATTTTGAATAAAAAAATTAACGTGTTTCAAAGATTATAAAGTCCTTATATGTTCCAAAAATAAAC
>BGPR01029687.1:0-13459 GCA_013235015.1 Araneus ventricosus | reverse complement strand
GAATCACTGTGAAATTAGAAAAAGATTAAATATGGATTATATTTTAAGACTTAATAAATATATCTTCACTTTGAAATTCACATTCACTTTGAATCACTGCGAAATTAGAAAAAGATTAAATATGGATTATCTTTGAAAAGAAACCTAATAAATATGCCATCACTTTGTTTCATGCCTACCTTATAGCCAGAGAAACAACAATGTAGTAAATTCACTTAACAACGCAGTCATATGACAAACATAAATGTGGTGCATCCATCTAGCATCTACCTTCACGCTATCTTACGCTACGCTGCTCCATGACATGACGTCACTTTTTCTACAATAAGATATTCTCTGGATTCCAAAGTTAAATTGTAGAGGTGTATTTGGAGCGTAATTATGTGAGCATGAACTGACTCCAAATATTAATGCTCGTGCAATACTCAAAGATACTGTTTGACTCATATGCTGTAAGAAATCAAATATTTTAATGGTCATGAATTTTATTAGCATCGTTTTTCACCATCAGTAAAATATGCACTTTTACTTCTTCAATTATATAATAACATTTACCTGGACCACAGATTAAATTAGCTTAGGAGATCTAATCTTTGAAGAAGTGATCTATCATTTTCAAGGAGAACTGTCAACAGAATGAATAAATCAACAAACGCATCTCAGATTTCTATCCAGAATGTGATGGGTTGTTAACATTATTATCGCAGTTATATTGATCACTGCGCCCAAGAGTTATGTTCGTGAAAAGATACAAAAAGAGATATGTTTCTTTATAATACGCCGTCATAAGAATTATTTATTTAATGCGAAGGAAAAATCAAAATACTGTATCTTTAGTGAAAAGATAATTGCATTTTAACAAAGAAATAAACTGCAATAAACATATAAAACACAAATTGTTTTTTGAAATTAATTAATTTTATTCATTTGTTTTGAAGAAGTTACAAAAATATCTGGTTCAGATCTAAATGCGTTAATAAATGCCCATTTGAATCCAAAGTAGGTAAATAAAACAAAGTATTCGCCTTCTGGAGAACATTTGTAGCACAAAAGAGAAGTTAAACCATATTAATTGCAATTATTTGGGAATATGTACGCCACTTGATTCATTTCCATAACTGCATTTAGGAAAAATCAATTTTGGCTTAGCAGAAATTAGAAACATTCACTCACATAGATTAGAAACATGAAAATATACCCAAAAAACTTTCAGTGAAGGTTTTATAAGTGTTTTTTCTGTCTGGTACGACGAAAAGCTGAAGCTAAAATGAAAGAAAAGGTAACAAAAAAAACCACTCCTTCCATTATTTAAATAATATTTCGTCCTCGTTGTCCGAGAGAAAAAAATATGAACTCCGTAATGACAATCATAAATCTGCAACATTTCATTAAGATAAAGCAAGATATTTTAAGCGACTGAAAGTTTTCTTCAAAACATTTCGCAAACCTCCTAGTTACTTTTAAATACTTACTAACCCTTGTGCTACTGAAGAATAATTAACTCTGCGGAATTACTAAAAATAGCAGCCTCGAAATGCAAGCATATGGATTTAAAGCAACTGGTGGATTAAATAATGAGTTCAAAACACTTATTGTTTTTCTAAGAAATTTTTGAAACCTTCAAGAGGAAAACCAAATCTGATTATCGAATTTTGTTCTTACCAAAATGATTGAAGCATAATATAAATTACTTGAACACCAAACCTGGAACATGACTGGATAATAGGAGCACGAAACACCCAGTATAATAACCACTATTCTAGAAAACCACGATTTTTTCATTGGGAGAGAATTTGTACTTTTTAGTCAACTGAATGGGGTAGTTTAGAACATGATTTTAATTTTTTTAAAGTTTATTTCAACATATTTAAGAAAAAAATTATGTATTATTGGGACTGAAATTTCCTCATAGTCCAGAGAAAAATTGTCGACTTATTGGTCAAAATGACTGTATTCTGGTTAGAAGGTTAATGGAAAATTCAAGTTCAATCTTTTTTATACACTTTTATTTAACTTGACTTGTTTCAAGAATATAAAGAGGGAATTTTTTAATCTATTTTTGTCTCACTTCCTGGTGAGATAGAGGTCTTAAATTTTATACATCACATATATAATGAGTATGTATAATTTTATGCATACTCATTGATGTATTATCAATTCTGATAATACATCACTTTAATATTTTTAGAACTCAGTTATTCTTAATCGGTAACTTAATTATTAGCCGATTAAAATTTGATTCCATGCTACTGGCGCCACCTGGTAGGGAATATGTGAAAAGTATTTTTCAAGATTCCATAACCGGTAGAAAAATACATTATTAAATCATAAGATTGGAAATTTCTTTAGATACGATTTACTATAATCATTTTATCAAAATAGTTTCAAATTAAAGTTTGGGGAATTTTTTTTTGTTGTTGTTATCCGAAGGTTGCCTAGATTGGACCATTTAAATCAATGGGGTAACTTAAACTACAGGAATGGCTCAGAAAGCAGTTTATCTCCGCTAGTAGTCTTCATAAACTGGGATTGGAACAAGTCAAAGCAGAAAAGGCTATAAAAGGAAACTAAAGCCATCAAATGTTGCATCAAAAAGTATAAAAACTTAGGATATGTATCATCTGTGAGAGAAAAAAAGGAAAAGAGAAATTGATACAGCGGATAAAATGTCATACTTGGGTTTATGCATTGCGGGCTGGTGTGAATTTGAGAATCAAAAAGTATTTTTGCTTTAATTGTGCTTAAAGAAATTGGTGGTCCAATCTAGGAAACCTGTTTCCTTGTTTGGCGAAAACACATTTTTTTAGCTGCTTTTATCCTAATTTAAAGTGTATTTCATAAAAAGTTGATTACGCTGTTCTGCTAATACTATGTAAACGAAAAAAATTCTAAGACTTGTTTTGCATTAAAATTCCTTCTCCATTACAGTACATTAAAAAATGTCCAAGTGGTCCAAATTCATTCATAAGAATTAATTCATATAGTGGTCCAAATTCATCATTTCCCATATGTCTCTTTGACAGACTCTCCCATATGTCTCCTTTCATGTCTATTTGTTGCGTTTGTACTGCAACGAGACAAATACATTCCTATACAATTTATTGTAGTGCACTCTACTACCCCTCCTGCATGAAGAAGTTGTGTTTATGTGCCAAAATTTTAATTGAAATTTAATTTTAACATGCTATACATGCTATATGGATAAAATTATCATCAGTAAGTTTAATATATAATTTCTTCAGATTTAAGCTAAAATGTACTTTATTCTAGATTTAAAATGTATCATTTCCTAATTAGCATTATTTTATTACCATTCCCATTCAGTATCAATGAAAAGGTTTCATTGCGGGAAGTCGTTTTCTACTTAAAATGCATTTTTTATAAACTTTTACATATGTATATGGAGACAAAATATTTCAGATTTTCACATTACTGGATGTGGATATTATGTGGGAAGCTCCTTTGGATGAACCACCTTGCGGTTTTGACGGGACAGGTTGTTTCGACCCTCCAAGTACGTATTCTGAATATTCATATTTTAGATGGAGTAATCTTAGTTGAAAATTTGCTTTGTTGTAAAGATTTGTGAGCTAAATTGAAAAATACTGTATTTTAAAAGGAAACAATCATTCTCATATAAACTGTAGTTGATAAACTGCCTACATTTCACAAATCTATGGAAATTCAAAAGGTGTAATTGTTATTAAATTTTTGTAAGACCCGATGATTAAATTTACTACACAACTTTTTTTAAATTTAACAAAAATCATACATGTTAAACAATGATCTTGCGAAAGTATCATAACTGGTTTAAATGAAACAATTTATATATGAAATGTTGAGTTTTTTCTAAAATAGTTAAAATCAATGCACCCATACTAAGCGAAATAGAAAATTATCATTGTTTATTAATTATTTTGTCTTATATTTAATATATCTTTTTAATGCCATTAGTCATCTCTTCCAGAATATTTTTGATAATTTATTCTTATGAAAAAAGGCCAAAGCATTTATATGCATCTTATAGAAAGCATACTTAAAAATCTGAGTGCAAATAACCTCCTCAAAAAGCCATGAAATCATTGATATACCTATTTCATGTAATATTTTAAAAGTTAAATGTTTCCCAAAGTTGGACAAAATGTTTTTGTGATTTATGATATATGATTTATATTTATTTAAAATTTGAATCTTCTTATAAACTAACATATAAATTCATAGTTTAGTTCAAATAAAGGATTCGGTAAAATTAAAGCAGATATATTGAAGGTAAATACTAGGCTCGGCCGAAAACATCGAATTTTGGATTATGGAATTCTAATAGAGCAGGAAAGTTGCACTATCTCGTCAACAGTAACTGTGCGAAATTTCATTTTCATTGATTAATATCTTTTGCCTCTTCAAGACGGCCAAATTTTCGAAAAACTGTCAAAAACGTCCATTTTTTAATAAAAATTAGGACAAAGAATGATTGTTTTCTAAAATCGGCCAAATAGTCTACCATTCCATCATAATTAACTGTAAAAAAATTTAACCAGATCGGTTAATAATTTTTGCCTCTTCAAGACGGCCAAATTAAAGAAAAAAATTTTTTAAAAATACTTTTTGTGTGTTACTTATTTATTTCGTGTGTTACTTATTTATTAAATATTTTAATCGTTATGATACATTTTATTGGACGTATGTTTAAAAATATTGCTATAAAATGAACTGCGGGCAACACTGGACTCCTTTTCCTTCTCGCAATGCAACTATTGAATCATTCGCGCCAATACTGGACTTTCCGGTTTACGATGCATGGCGCAACTGTTGCAACATTCGCTGCAACATTCTTCTCTCATAAAACTCCGTCAGAACGTAAACTGTTATTCGCCGTGGTCTGCTGTTTTCTTCTGATTCTTATTTTGTGTGATGGACTGAGTGAGTAGAGTATTTTATTCTTATATTTTATAAACGAACATTAAACAAAGATAAGTGAAGTAAGTGTCCTTTATGTCAATTATTTTCTTTTAAAGTTATGCTTAAATTTTTTTAAAGTTATTTTAAATTTAGTTGAAAATGTAATCATTTTAGAAATTAATATATTGCATAAAATATATAATATATAGTGACTGTTTACAGACTGATTACGATTATTGATTTCAACTAAGTGGAACAAAAAATAATAAATATGGATATGGTGAATCCAACGCAGACTGACAAAACATGTAAATTTCTCACCTGGACTGTTTTCACCTGCCCGTTGTTTGGAAGTTCACTTGAGTTGGAAGAATCCCTACATACGAAGATAATATACGATGTTGTTTTCAAGAGAGGTGCAATCTCGCACCAGACAAAGGAAACAAAGAGCCCAGTTTTATTGACATTGCCTAAAATGTTGCAGGGAAAATTAAAATGATTCTGCATCCCATTCACGTGTTATACGAATGATTCAAGCATACCGCTAAAAATATCAATGCATCATGAGGAACTAGAAAAGGGGATAAGGAGAAGGCCAATTTTAAAAAGAAGGCAAATGACTTCGTGGAAGAAGCAAAAAACTCTTTGTTTGACATAGCCGCATGTATGTGCACAGATTTTATAACGTGTTCTTGTGAGAAGTGGAAAAAAATTCCAGTTAAAGAACGCATGTTTGTTCAAGATCAGAGAAGTCTTAGAATTGACTTTATTTGTTGTGTTGATGCCCCTACTTCATGTGGTTTGCAAAAAAATGCCGAAAGGAAGCATTATAATTCCAAAATTAATTCAGCTAAAGAAGAAGAAGAATCACCAAATCCTGATTTTGGTGAAAAACAACTTGCTGTTGCTGAAGAACAAAAGATGATAGACTTGAATGATGTAAATGACACTGATATCAACTTTCATTATTCCCTTCCTTCCACTTCGCAGACGAGAATTCGTCTTCCTGCAACTGCTACGGTCTACGATAGGTACAATGTTTCCGATAGAGCAGCTGCTGCTATAACTTCAGCTGTTTTGCAAGACTTTGGCATTATATCTGAGGTGGATACATTTCATGTGGTGGATAAAAATAACCAACCAGAAGAGAAGTGCGTCCTGTCTTCGCATGCGGACAAAATTGATGATCATTCGAGCACAACTGCTTTGACAAAATTAACCGGTCAGAAATGGTGGAGCCATCTCCTACGAATTACAACCTTCACCCCTGCCAATCAACTCCGACCTCTACAAGACAACCAACTGGCTCCATCCATTAACCGTCCTAAAAATGGAGAAATTTGGAGTAGTTAAACAAATTGACAACCAAGATCTGGGGAATTAAAGCCAATAAATAATATAACACTAAATTCTTGTGATTTTAGTCTCTTAGCCACAATTAATTCGATTTACCAATAAATTAATGAGCAAAAATTACATATTGGAAAACATATACACAAAAGTATTCACAAGAACACCACACTACACACTCAAATCGAAGCTATAGTACAAAGCCCCAAGAGTCTCAGTCCTCTGTCTATATACTCTCTAACTTTTAAACCTGCTTATTCACACATTTGTCAATTTAAACATAGCACTTTACTCATTATATCATAAAAAATTAAAAAAACTTCTATAAAAATCATGTACATTACATTTGCATTTTAAAAAATATCCTTCAAGAGAACACTGACTAACAATTGTTCATTGAGTTTTAAAATCGGTTATTAAAATAATTATACAGATGAAGCATTTTTAATTCAAAGCAAATACAGAATTTTAAAAGTTAAAACACAAACTTGTAAAAACGATAATAAAGTTGCCCTGAGACTCTTTTCTAATCAAGTTTTAACTATAATTACCAGCCCTTTTTCAGCTCTCTTATTATGTATCATTTCTAAGATACCAAGTGTTGCAAAGTTTCTCGGGAAAAATTCTTCGTATTTTCAACAAAATTAGGACAACCATGTATATAATGTGTTACAGTTCCCAGGTCGAATCCACAATCACAGTCTTTCCAAAAACTCTAGACTGGTGTTCCGGAAAGCACTCGTCTTTAGTCAAAATTTGATTAATGCAAAAATTCCCTAGACATTTGTCGTCACGAGTTTTTGGAACGATCCAAATAGGAACCTAGATTTTTAAAGATGTCTCCCAACGGTTCTGCCATTCGTACCTTAATAAGATTTTTAATTTCTTCTTAAACCACATTATAGAAGGTTTAATATTAAGATCTATTTATTCCCTATCAATTGCACGTTTAGCTAGACGATCGGCTTCCTCGTTCCCAGTTTTTCCCAAGTGGGCTTTTATCCAACACATTTTTATATTCAAATTTTCTTTAAGAAGGTTCTTTATTTCTTTTATAATGCTTGACTCATTTTTCTTCAACTCCAAAGCTATAAGGACCGATCTGGTTTCCGTAAAGATATATATATCTTCTAACAATTCCGCAGCTTTTCTAACAGATTTAAGAATAGCCACTGCCTCCGCAGTGAAAACGGTGGCTTCATCGTTCATGAGAGTCTGAAAACTCCAGGCAACTTTATCCTCTTCATCGTAACATACTGGACCGCATGTTACCCTGTCTCTCATTTTTTATCCGCCAGTGAACACTCTATATTATTTAACTCCTTCCAATAGACCACGGAATGGATATTATCTCCCACGGTGGAGTGAAGTTATCATTAATTATGTCCAAGTCGTTTTTACCTATTTGTTTATCATCAGCGCTGAAGTTGTTTCCCCTTTTTAACACGTCGTATTTACTAGCCTCATATTTAGCTACAAGATCTAAAGGGGGACAGACAGTTATTATGTTTAGAGCTACCGAAGAAAAAGTTCTATAAGTCTTGGCAAAAGAGCAATTCACCGTATTTGATTGGGTTTTTAAAATTTATTTTGATTGTATTTGTATACCATATTTCTGAACCATAAAGGATATACTTAACGGTTACCCTTAAGTAAATTTCTTTTAAAACAGCTGGTCTCACTCCCCATGTAGCACGAAAGTATCTATAGAACATATTTGGTAAATTGAGTACCTTCTCCTTGACATTAAACAAATGGGTTTTCCAAGTGAGTCGTACTTCAAACGCCAATCCAAGGTATTTTAAATTTTTTGAATATTTAATCGGTTTATCCGCAATTTTGATTCTTAACATATGTGTAAGTTCTTTACGATAAGGAAACATGATGATTCGGGATTTATTTTTAAGTCAAATTTTGATTCTCATCTTTCTATTTTCATTAGAGGAGTTTTCAATTTTTCTGTAAAGAAATACGATGCTGCATTCCCGGACAGAACTAAAATATCATCCGCTAACATTATTGTTCGATGATCTGTATTTTCATCTATTACACGCAAGAGTCTATCAGCAATTAATAGCCAAAATATAGGACCTAAACAAGATCCCCGAGGGACTCCTCTTCCATAAAAGAATTCAATGTCATTGTCGTAGTCCTTGATCCATTAGAATATCCGATTGGAAAGAAAATCTTTTATTATTGCTACCAAATACATAGGTACACATCATCTTCGATCCTTCCCATCTGACACTATTGAAGGCACTAGATATATCGAGAGCTACGGCAATAGAAAACTTTTTATCCTTTTTGACATTTCTAATATATTTATAAAATTCATCAAGAGCCGTCAGGGTGCTTTTTCCCCTAGCGAAAGCAAAATTTATTAGGACTTATTTTATTTCTTCCTTCCAAATCAATAGCCAATTGTTGTGAAATTATCTTATCTAACACCTTTTTCCCAGGAAGACAACAAACAAACAGGTCTCTAAGCAGATGGATCTTGCTGATTTTTCCCTTCTTTGGGAATGAGTGCTACTCTGGCTTCCTTCCACGTGTCGAGGTATTTTCCCCTTTTGAAACAATTGTTAAAAATTGTGAAGAACCATTTTGTATCAGTAAAATATTTTTTTTATCAAACAAAGTGTAAGGCCATCAGGCCCAGGCGCTTTGTTCGCATCCATATCCTGAAAATCTCTTTCAATTTCAAGCTCTCTAATCGGATAAAAGTCTAAGTTTAATTCCATTTCTTACTCTCTAATTAAAGCACTCGTTTGCACTTTTGGAAAATGATATTCTAAAACTACAATTAAACTTTCTTTGAAGCTTTGAGTTAGCTCACCTGTTTCTTTCTTGAATTGTTTCCCGAAATGGAAAATTTGTCTCGAACCAGACTGAAAAACGAATCGAATGTGTTGTTTCTGACGATTGACTTTAGAAAGTCTTTAAAACAGTCTTGCTTGGCATTAGCAATTTTTTGTGTATAAAAGCCATTTCATTTTTATAAATTATCTTCCTCCGTATTCTTTCACTTGAATCTTAAGTTCCCTGGTAACGTTGCCTTAGTGCTCTCCTTTCACTTCGGGTGACTCCTAGATCCATATTCCACCAGGGTACGTTACCCCTGCTATCTTTATTCTTCTTTCTTGTCATTTTGCAAATTTTAGTGAGACCTTCCTGCACCATTTTAATTGACTCTTCTATATCCGCATTTTGTTTTAAATTCTTTTCTATAAATTCGGTGAGCTTGGTTTTAAATTCGAAATAATTAATTTGTAATAAAGACCATTTTTTAGCTTTCTTTACCTTTCTAGTATTATTTCCTGTGACCGTGAAATCCATGATCTGATGATCACTCATCACTATCATCGATTTTCCAATTTTGTACTCTTCCAATATCAAAATGTCTGATCATCATTATGTCTATGCAACTCGTTCCTTGGGACCCATTAAAGGTGGGAAGAGAATCACTTCTATTCACAACTTGAATATCAAAATTATTTATTAATTCCAGAACATGATCTCCTGTAGTATCTGTTCCCCTTGGGCACCAAACACTTGATTTAGCGTTGAAGTCCCCAAAAATTAAAATCTTTTTACCTTCTGTCTCCAGAAGCAAACTTTATCGATCATTTAAGTCAGTCTCAATATTTGAACTTGGGATACAATAAATGGAAATTAATATTATTTTTTCATTCCCAATATCTAACTCCATTGTCACAAGATTTCTATCAATTCTTATAGGAAAGACTCTAAAACTTGGATTTGCTATTAAAACCCCAGCAGTTGGTCTACTAACGTAAAAATATTTCCTAACTTTATGAGGGAATTCTGTAATCATGGAGTCGAAGAGACAGGGGTCGTTAATTGACATAACATCATAATTAAAATCTAATGATGTCCTGAGACAATTGGATATTGGCACGACCAGTGTGATTCAAATTTAAATGGGCACCCCGGAAAAGCATATTTTTAAGCTTGTGAACCATAATTTATCCTTGAGTATTGTAGTTCCATTTCTTTTTCTCTAAGTTTACAATTCTTATCTCTTGCCAAATGCTTAATATCATATGTTGTATCAAATTTTAAATTATTTTTAGTGCAATTAATACAAGATGGCGTTTCATTTACATAATCTCTCTCTTGTGACCCTTCTTTCAGCACCGTAGGCAGACACCACCTCCTCCCTTTTACTCCTGGTTTTTGCAATTTTGAGCAATGTGTCCTCATCTTACACATTTGAAGCACTGCATAATAAGCATATTTTCTTTAAATCTAAGTCTATTCCAATTCAAATTAATCCTTTGTTTTTTAATTATGTTATTAAAGGAAGTCGGATCCATTGAAATAACCCAATTTTCCCCAGACTTTGCCTTGGAAATAGCCTGGACCCCATAGTAGCATTCTCTAATTCGTCATTTTGAAATTTTAGACTATCTAGTAGCTCTTCTTTAGTAAGTTTCTCTTCCACATTGAATATGATAATGCTTGGGTCTAATAGTTAGGGTTTTCTGCCGTCAAAATTTTTCTCTATCTCATCAATTTCCTTAAACTCCTCTATCAATTTATCAATGTCTTCAGAAGTAGGGGAACTGATTATAATCCCACCTTTACTCACGGGTTTAAATTATTAACCTTCACATTTATCTGAGATGGAATCACTTCGCTTTGGATTGTTTTCTTTGTCACATCTAATGTCTGTGCAACTTTAGGACTTACCAAAACTTTATGGGTTTTCCTGACTCTTGATTTAGATCGATCTCTTTTCATATGAAGAACCTTAACTGGTGACTTCATCATTTCTGCGTAAGAAGGAAGTCTTTATGTAGGACCGGAAGCCATTCTTCCCATCAGATGCGTAATTATAACTTGTTGATCCAGGATTATCTTAACTAAGACCTCGACTTGCGCCCGCATCTTGTCTTGCTTCTCCTTCGCTGCCTTTGAAGCAGCAATACCTCCTTGTAATTCTTGTTCTGTCACAATGGCTCGATAAAATAATCCCGTGATTTCAAGTGGTTCGTCCTCTGTATCATCCACATTTTTTTCCTGGGGGTTTGCATTAGTCTTTTCCCCATCCATATTATGAAGACCAAATTATAAATAGTTCAAATAGTAAGACTCTGACTTCATTTATATTCAAAATTCCGAAGATTTGGGCACCGGATGCACCCTCTCCTAACGCAGGGTCAGGACCAAAGTCCATAAAAATAATTGACTTTTAATTTTATAAAGATTTTGGTCAAATTGACTTAATTTGTTTAAAAAAAATTTGAACTCAAAGAATTTTATCTAGTGAATATTCTGGAAGATAATGAACAATGAGCAGATCCAGACCCTAGTGCGGAGCTTTGAACTCAAAGAAACGATAAGAACGAGTTCCAGAAGCAGTTCAATTTCTTGACAAACTCCGTACACTAAAATGCAGCAACATGGCGACCATCCAGGAGGGCGTTTCACGATAAGAAAAGTTTGCAAAGTCGCAGAACAACAAGAAAAGTCAATTCTGAAGGAAATTCTTTTACCTTTCAGATGATTCCATATTCCAGATGGACAAATAAATGAAATAATAAAGAAGTATGCAGTATTCAGAAACACAACTACAGTGCATGAACGTTGAACCGCGAACCAAAAAACCGCGGATAAAAATAAAGTGAGAAGTGAGAGAGCATTGAAAAGATCTGAACTTCAGCTCCACAGCAGTGAAAAATGGCATACTGCAAGAGATGATTGAATTGCAATTTTCTTCGACGGTCATAAAGACAAGACACTTTGCCAAATAAAGGAGGGTAATAAATTTTACATAAAAGAAACTGTAGAGGAACATTTATCAATTGTAATAGAAACATGATCTCAATATTTTGACCACGTAACTCTTACATCAGGTTCGCCGCTTTGTATCAGCACAAATATCATAAAATGTGTAAAGAAAAAGAAAGTTAATGCTAAAAAAATTACAGCAGCAGGATGTGATGGCACCATAGTAAATACAGGGTGCAAATTCGGTGTCATTGTGCTTCTTGTGGAAGAATTTTAATAGTCTTTACAGTGGTTAATTTGTCAATGAGCTCCCTCTAAGACATGTATTTGAATACCTGGACGGTGAAACAACCGGTCTCCGCACATATTCTCGACCGATAGGGAAAAGTCTGATGAACTGTGAAAACTTGCCAGTAGCAAACCTTAAGCCAATTTATTGAGACCTGCCGGTAGTAACGCGACATTTGAGCAAAGATCAGAAGTATCTATTGGATATATCCTATGCAGTTTTAACCCTCGTTTGTTCTTCTTATCTGTCCCGACTTGACCCATGGGCCATTCCTCACGCAAGGTGGTTAACTACTGCTAACAGAATCTTAAGATTGTACGTTGGGACAGAAGAACCTTCTTCCGAGCTAATTCAACTAGTTCACGACATTATGCAGGTATATACTGCATCGCATGGTTCAGTATCAAAATGAATCATTCCTTACGAGTGGATCAAAACATTTGTGAAACGTAATCAAAAACTCGAGGTATCTATCAAACGATCTGAAGAAGGTGGTAGATCCTGTATTTTCTCTCAACGCTTTTATAGCATATCCCGAAAACCTGCTGCTGAGCAATGAGCATGTTGGCGGACGATAGACGACACATTCGAGAACTTGCTTTTCGATGGATTATCAAGGCAAGAGGATCTTCTTCTACAGTTGGTCGTCGTCGCTTTGTCGTCCCCAAACTAAACTTTAAAGCCAAACAGTACATAGACATGATTGACTGGTTTTGAGTGCGATGTTACTGAGCCACCAATTACAGCTGATCTTACAGTAAAAGAGCTAAAGTATTGGAGAATGTATCTATAAAGGACTTAAAAATCCACAAATTTCCATGCCACACCCAATCGGTGGAGCGCTGTGTAGAACTTGTGACTGAAGCCGCAAGTACGGTTTGTGTATGAACACAGGAATGGTTTTATTAGAAATG
This sequence comes from Araneus ventricosus, assembly GCA_013235015.1. Classification (NCBI taxonomy): domain Eukaryota; kingdom Metazoa; phylum Arthropoda; class Arachnida; order Araneae; family Araneidae; genus Araneus; species Araneus ventricosus. Next base: position 253 of record BGPR01029687.1, on the reverse strand, counting down.
CCATGGCGTCACGGGCAATTATGCCTTCATTTGAGCATAAGGCTAATTTCAAGATGATGTAATTTACTGCATGCAGCTTTAAACAGCTGATAATATATTAATGAATAATGAACAATCAACAATGTAAGTGCTTAACTAAATGTATTTTTGCATTAATAAAAAAGTTGTATCAAAATATCATGTTTTGCGGTTTTTTTCAAAATCTTTGGCCGTCTTGAGGAGGCAAAAGTTATTAACCGATCTGGTTAAATTT
>BGPR01029686.1:3917-19130 GCA_013235015.1 Araneus ventricosus | reverse complement strand
AAACAAAACAGAAAACTCGGCCATTCGAAAAAAAATTGGAATGTTTCGTTTTTGGTGAGATATTGTTTATTTTCATAGTTGTAATTTTTTTTGAAATACAGCGGGTTTAAACCCGATAATTATTTTGTAATAACCTTTTATTTTTACGGACACCCTTGTGATTAAGATATGGAATGACGATTAAGGAAAATAAACCGGAGGGAGAAGGTTATGAGTCCTATTCTCTAGCTATGCTCCTAACTATCGTTATTGAAACTTGGCAGACACATATGCACTTTAGCAACGCATTGCTCTCGCTGCGGCTGGGCTGAATGCTAGAGATTTCTTGAGAACATATTTCTTTCTAGAGAACACAAATTTAAGCCGGTTTCCCTCGAAAGTTTGTAAAGGAGCTAAGGCCCCCCCCCCAATTATGTTGAAGCTCAGGCAGACTTCCAACTTCAGGTAATACCTTGGTCGCTTTGGGCAATAGAAGATACCACAGTTTCACATGGGACTAATCCGCCTTGACTCACGGACTAGACTAGATATGCTATAACAAGTGGGCCGAGAACCCCCCATCTGGTGAAGCTCAGTCAGACTTCCAATTTCTGGTAATACCTTGGGCGCTTTGTTCAAGAGAAGATATTACACTTTCACCTGGGACTTGTCTGTCTTGACTCATGGACTAGACTAGATATGCTATAACAAGTGGGACTAGAACCATCACGATTATTTTAATTTTCTCCTTTACCAATATGACCATCACCAAGAAAATGTTTTTAGTTCGAAGTGGCTCTGAACGGATTATTTTATATAATGCAGGATGTCAGAGAAGGATCTTTATTATTCTAAACATTAATAACAAAAATACGAGAAAGTGAAATGAAATGTAGTTTGCTGTAAAAAAATGGGGAAATCTAACAGCTTTTCTTTAGAGTACATATAGGGTCACTCTAAGTGATCTCCTTTATTAGCACGAAGAATGTCCAATCTGTACTCTATTTCCCGCCAAGATTGTTTTTGACATTTCCTGTGCCTTCAAACTTCAGCATCCATGTTTAAATTGAAGGCACGCTTGGTGGATTTCTATGGTACATCAGGTGAAACTTTCTTTGCACGGTTTTCGGTGATTTTGTTTCCGCTAACCAAATACACACAGCGCTTTCTTCTGAGGGCGGTCATCATTTTCTTTTATCACACAGTTGTCCAAGTAATAAGCGCCATCTACCTCAGACTATTGCTACCATTGTAAAAAACAGTTATATTTCTTCATTCTTTTCCTGTACACTGTATTTCATTTAACATTTTCGTATTTTTGTTATTATTTTTTAGAATAATATAGATCTTCCTTTGACACTCTTTATTTAACAATTTTATTAAAAGCAGGAGTTTCTACTCCAGAATCTGTAGATGCAAATTGTTATATATAACATGATTTCTAAAGACTATCTTTTTTTTATTTATTACTTATTTATTTATTTTTGTAACCTAAAAATATTCAATAAAATACCCGTGAAATCAGCATTCACTTTTTAAAAGATTAAGAGACCAGTTTTTAAAAGTTAAATAATTTTTTTCTCTCGCAAAAGATTTTAAGGAAATCCTTGTATTTTTTGGAATAGCACTTTTTTTGTTGTTAAGTGAAAACAAAACCTTATAGCCTTATTTCTAAACGAAAGGATTAAGAATTTATGTTAAACTTTCTCAGAAGTTTAAAAAATAAATTCACAATTTTAGTTAAGAAATTACCTCTTTTTTCTCTCTTCTTTTGCCGCTTTTTTGAATGTGGTTCGATACCTCAGAATCAATGGAACCACAACTTGAATACTTCTAAAAATCCCCGCAGAGGAAAAAAAAGGCGGGAAAACCTCCTTAAAAATCCTTCCATCCGCCACATATAAAACGAAGAAAAACCTTTCGAACTTTCCATTCCGCGTTCTAAAACAGAACCAAACGATAATAAAAAAAATTCGAGAAGAAAAGTAGCGAATGAGAAAATCTCTTCACTTCCTTTCTTTCTCAACACTATATTTTTTTTATCGTTTGCTCTTTTTTTTTCTATATACACCGAGAAGTGAGTTGAGACTGCGAAAAGCAAAGCATAAAGTCTGGAGAAAGAGAGAGAGATATTTTACAACAAGAGAAACCGTCGTCTGAAAACTCTTCGCCGAAAATCATCTGGCGTGCATAACTCCTGCGTCCACCCAACGGTGAACGGATAATTTCGCTGAAGAGAAGTGAAGGGAGGAGGGGGGCTGCAAGTCCACAGGGCGTGTTCACCAATGCGTTAAGCCTGCTGTCGGTGCCCTGGCATCACTTGGGGCGTTAAAAGGGCCACGGCAGGGCTTATCCTGCTGTAAAAATTTTAATAATTCTGGGCGCTCGTGCCAGCTGGTGTTGCCTGGTCGGAGAATACGGCTATGAAAAGAAGTATTAAAACAACTCAGCACGGAGTTCCATAGACAGAGGATGGATACATGCGCCATGGTGTGCCACTTTTGGTCAATTTTAGTTTCGTTGTTCGAAGAAGCCGAGAAAGATATTCCTTTTTATTTACACTTCTTTATTTTTTCTCTATTTAATTTTAGGATGTATCAGCTAGTTTGGAGAGAAGTTTTTTCCGTTTTGTTTTGTTTGTTTGTGTCTTTTTTTTTTCGTCCAAAGATGGTTGGTTGCGTTTTTAATGAAATTGGAATGGAACGGTTTTAAAAGTTTTTTTCTTCTGTGTATCGGATCAGAGAGCGGTAAAGTGTATAAAAAGAGTGAGAAAGTGATGAATAAAATCGTCTTTTATTTGCAAACTTTTCCTTCTAAAGGAATCTTTTTATACTTTAGGAAGGCTTTCGTTTTACTTATGATCGCTAACAGATGTTGCGAGTGCTGTTTCATGTGGGACCGCGAAACACATAAGAAAGGAACTTTTTGGTCTAGATCAATTTATTAACGACATAAAGCATGAAAATTAATATTTTTAAAAATCCATTTGCAAGTTTTTTTTTTCTTTTTGAATAAAGAAAATTTTAATAATTTACAGTAATCATCTGTAGTTAACCCTTTTGCTGCTATGGGTGTGCATATCACGAGGTTTTTTTTATACACACTCTTTTCAACTTACGACCACAAAAAATAAATTTCCAATTTTAAAAACCTAATTTCAGGTTGTATTTTGGTTTCCAGAGTACATACCAGGTATTTTTCAAATTATGCACAATAACTATACATACATAAATGGAATTTTTATGTTTTATGTACAATTTTTTAAACCGTTTAATGAAAATAGTGATGACGACATGTCAGCCGGAACGGAATTCTATGGTAAGAACCTTATTATGATTCCTATATCTATGGCCGTCTTATCCAATAGGCTATATTGAGCTGTATCCCAGAGGCGCAAACAAATTAAACCGTTTAAATGAAAATAGCGATGCAAAATACAAATCCGACTGACGACATGTCAGCCAGAACGGAATTCTATGGTAAGAACCTTATTATGATTCCTATAGCTATGGCCGTCTTATCCAATAGGCTATATTGAGCTGTATCTCAGAGGAGCAAACAAATCTGCTATATTGATTTTAAATTTGAACCAAAAATTTAATGAATTATAATTTTAAATATAAAAAGACACTGATTCCACAAACTGTGAGGTGCATTGTATATCAGACCTCGTCTTTTTTCATGTATAGCTTATTTAATATTTATTAGATTTTATTAATTTTTCAATTTGTTTATTTTATGTATGTTTCTTTATTTATTACGTTTATTTGTATTTATTTGTTATTTATGCTTGCTGTTTGTATTTTATTATTTTTATTTTCACATTTGCATTTTTTATTGTTTTATTTTGCTTATATTGTTTTAAATTGTTTTTCCTAATTTTTTTGTATTATATTGTATACTTCTATTATATTGTATTGAATTAATTTAATATTTGTATTGGAATTTTTCTTCCCGCCGACTCGTGACATGTTTCACACCCTTTGGGTAAGCAGGGTCGACGTGGGAAATAAAAAAAAACTGTAAGGCGTTAATAAAAAAAAAGTTGACTTCTTTCTTTGGGTTCTTCAGCTGTTTTGTTAAGTGGAGCTTTGGGGGGAGAGCCATAGGTGCTCATATTCCTAATTACATTGCTCATGGGGCGCCAAATAACTTTAGCCCAGGACGCTCTATAGTATCTAAATACCTTCAAGATTACCATGCTTAAACTACTGTAGGTATGTAAATACACTAAAGAGAAATAAGTTTTCGCTCTCTTTTGAATTTCTCAACATAGATAACGTTGTTCTACCGAAAACGAAACTTTTTGAACCGGCGCCTGGGATCCCCCCCCCCCTCTTTTAAATGTATCTTTTCAGCACTAAATAATAATTACGGATTTTTTTTATATGAATTATAAAACTGAACGTTGAAAAAATTTCTCATTTTTTGTCAAGATTATAAAAATGAAATATTCTTCATGATATTACATTCCAAGGTATCGGTAAAAATCATGGTTTGTGGATGGCTTTTCTGTCGCAAAACTGTAATTGCTAAAATGCAAAGAATTACAGAGACAGTGGTGCTGCAAAATGAAATATACAATCGCGTTTGTTACCGTTAAGTTTCGTGAACGTGGTACGGGTTTTGAAGCATCAAAAAGGAACAGAATCGACAGAGAAACAATATTGTGGACTTCAATTAGTTGCATACTACTGCGTTCAAAACTTTTCGGAACTTATTTTATTACGGAAGGATCGGTACAGATAGACCCTATTTATTTGGTATTCCTTCGAAGTTACTATCCTGCGCATCTATGCATTTTTGTCATCGTTCATACAAAGATGTGAATGCGGATTGCAAGCCTCCTTTGGCTACATCCTCCAGTGTCTTCGTCGCTGCACTTCTTCGGAACTTGAGAATCGTTGCTCCTTAAGAAAATTCTTCATCCCAGGAAAAAGCCACAAGGGGCGAGATAAAGGAAATTAGCTGGTAGTAGTAGTATCGCAATATCGTCTTATTTCAATCAAAAGTTGCCAATCCACACATTTTTTTGACCGATCAAATATATATATATGCGGATTGCAAGCCTCGTTTGGCCACATAATCCAGTGTCTTCGTCACTGCACTTCTTCGGAACTTGAGAATCGCTGCCCCTTAAGCAAATTCTTCATCCCAGGAAAAAGCCACAAGGGGTGAGATGAAGGAAATTAGCTGATAGTAGTAGTATCGCAATATCGTCTTAGTTCAATCAAAAGTCGCCAAGTCCACAAAAATTTATTTGACGGACTTCGCAAAAGATTAAAATTTGTAATTAATCATTTCTTGGTATAGACCTGTTATCTAAATGTCAGTAAACCAACTATAGGAGCTAGAAATCTGTTAAATAATTTTTCTTATTTATCATAAAGATTCAAAATTAATTAAGTTTAAATTGACTATACCTCAAAATTATAGTTTTGGACTTGGTGACTTTTGCTTGAAAGATGAAGTGGTATTTAAACAGGTAATCTGACCCCAGAAGGGATGGGCATCAGACTATCTTGATGGAGCACCCTAGGATTGGCCTTCTCAAGTTTTGGTCTCTTGCAGATCTTCGAATCCTACAGAGAAACAGAGGGTATTTACGCATTTTTAGAACGATTTCGATAAAGAATTTTAAGGGGACACATTACCCAAAAAATGTCCAAAATATTAATTTTAATTTCATCGACTTGTTTTGTTTATCTCATCTTTCTACTTATTGTATCAAAATTTCAAATTGGCACCTCTAATATTATAGAACTTATTTAGGTTTTTTACTTATGATGACCAATGATAAACATGCGCAAATGACAACTTTAGCAGGCTTTTTTTCCATGTCGTACTTTTCTTCACTTTCATGTTTTCAAAATGCTAAGGCTTTTTTCCCTTCTTAGATGAAGCTTTCAAACTTTTGGTACTTGTTTATCTTTATGCGTATGATAAAATTGTGCATGCAGTAAGCATTCAGTTGCTTAGTTGTTTTTAGATACAAGATAAAAATTGATTTAATGCTAAATTTCCTCATTTTTCATCACATAAAACATTTAAAAAAATATATTTTACCTAATATTATATGTGCCTTAAAATCCATGCGCAGTTACGTGTAATATATTTTAATGAATCTGCAAATAAAATTAGAAGCAAAGATATTCATATTTGAAAAAATAGTAGCGAATTTTTTTTAAAAAATGAATTTTTCTTAAACGATTTAAATTTCAACTGAACAAGCAGATCAAAATGATTTTTTTTCTTTTTAAGATGATTTTATATGATTGTTATGTTGTAATAGTATAAAAAGTTTTTTAATAATGCTAAATTAATGCTATAAGTTTTTTAATAATAAATAAAAAATATTTTTCAGAATGTAATGTGTCCCCTTAAAAGAGAGCAAATGTTTTGGAATAAAAATTTCTAGCAACAGCTTATTATTTAAAATGAGAAATATCGTCTGCTATTTTTAAATTTATTCTTCTTTCAAGATGTCGCATGTAAACAAGCTGCGGATTGAAGGATATGTTTCTGCGCTTTCCGAAGAGAAATATTCCTATTCCATAATTCAAAAACTTTAAATCTCAAAGTGCAAAATAAGCAACATTATTGATCGGAAAGGAAAAACTGTCAATCATTACTTCTACATGGAAAGAAGACTCCAAACGAATACACGAAAAAGGTACGTACTGTTTCAAATATTACTAAAGTGAAATCGCTGGTAACAAGAGAAAATCCGCCGACGCAGAAGTCAATTGCAAAGTCTTTAAATACATAAAGACTTTGCATAGCATACACTGTAGCAACAATAAATAAAATAATAAACCATGATTTACAACTTTAAAAAAGCTAAAAATAATGTTCATCAGCTTTTGCTGAGGCATGTAGCTCAACGACACACGTGGTTACACTTGAGGATAGATGGGCTGTTGTCACTGTTTAGGCCTTTTTCTTCAGAACCAGGATGAAAAATACTCAAATCATTTCAACTGAGCCTTAAATCTTGGATTCGAGAGGTAAAAATCGGAAGACGAAAATGAAGGCAGTCGGAATTGTAGGATTCGAGAGGGGGCAATCGGAAGACGAAAGTGAAGGCAGTCTGAATTGTATACATCGAACTATGTACAAGAGAGGCTTGGAAGTTGGTAGGTGCTGAGGCCTACAACGGATAGAATGCGGGATAAAATGTTAGGTTATGATCGCGAAGGTAGGCTTAGTTCCAGCGATAACATAGTTGTTCATTTGCCCCCACATCGTCGTAATTGTATAAAAAACAATTTTTGGAACTAACTCCTTTAATGGTTAACCAAGAATAAAGAGTAATTCATGTCAAACTGTCGGAAAACTACTTTCACTGCAAAATTGAAGCAAGAATCCAGTTATCTTTTTTTAGAAAAAGATACCACAATTTTCTTCTTTAGGGTCTATACGACGATGCTGAAGGAATTCTGTACCAACACCTTGCGTTCGAAAAAACCTGCTAACAATACCTTTCCTTTGGAGCGGTTACCTTTGAACTTTTTTGCTTGTGGCAATGACTAAGATTTCCGAAATTGTACCTATAATTCGAATTCAGTATTGAACTTTTTTTGGTATTTGAAACTGGATGAAACCCGTTCTGACTAGTCTATTACATGCTACTCTTCGCATGTTTCGCGGGAAATGGCATAATTACCATATATTTGGAAACTGTTTATAAAGTTCCGGAATCTTTTGAACATAATAGTATTATATGTGATTTGATAAACTATAATTTGGTAAAAAAAACCTGTTACACACTTGAAGAAAGTCAGATCTTGAACTCAACCAAGTTAAGAAAGAATATATTTTAAAAAATGATTTAGATTATGAAATTTATTTCACTTATAAAGTGGTAGATTACCAGTAAGAACCAGAAAGAATTTCTATTTTTGTTGAGATATTTCATAGAGCTGTTTTAAACTTCGTTGGGTTTCTAATGTTTTTTATAACTCTGTAGAAGTATTAAAATAACATTAACAACAATAACATTTACATTTATTAAAATAACAATAACATTTTTAAAAAATTACCCTGAATATTACAAGAGAGTAACTCTGCTTTTGTGCTAGCTGTTTATTATTTTTCGCCTGTTAGTACAGTCTTTTGTAATGATTATCTCGGATGATTATCATTAAAAACAACAGTTCCATAAAAATCACAAAAGAATTCTTTTTCCATTAGCTTTTGTTTTAAACCGAACAATAGCTGATTTTGTTATGGATGTGATATCTCTAGGGTAATGCTTTTATACTGCTTCTGTTGCAGAATCAGTTCGTAGAATAATATTAAGCAGAAAAATATTTTTCAATATACAGATATTGTTGAAATGTAGAATTTGTAGCTAAAAAAGAAGAAATTTGGGTCAAAGAGTTGAAAGCAGTGCGTGAGTCTAAATTTGTAACAATGATAAAAACATTACGAATTTTATTAATCGCCTTCCATTTGTGAATAGATAAAAATATGTTGTGTGTAAGTTATTCACCTGCAGATTCAAGGTTACATCAAAACTTATCGATAAAATTCCTTAAAAATTACTGAATTTAAATACGAATCATCTTGCTCAAACTGCACTTCAAATACAGGGTGTCCAACAAAGGACTCCCTCATTTTAAAATTAAATAACTCGGCAACTGAGATAAAAGAACGAAACCAGTGATATGCTTAGTCTGAAAGCCGTAAAAATCTGATACAAAAGTTTCAAAATTAGTTATAAATGTTGCCGACAGGTGGCGCTGCAGGTTGTAATAGCTATTCAGAATCCGATAAGAAATCTATAAACTGTCCTTGGCAAGCACGAAAAATGCCTAATTTGAATCGATTGTGATGTGATTGCAACGATTACTTGCAAATGACAGTTTATAACTTTCTTCTCGAAATCTGAACTGTGATTACAACGTACAGCGCCACCTGTCGGCAACATTTATAACTAATTTTGAAACTTTTGTATCAGATTTTTACGGCTTTCAGACTAAGCATTTCGTTCTTCTATCGATCTCCGTTGCCGAGTTATTTAATTTTAAAATGAGGGAGTCCTTTGTTGGACACCCTGTATAAGACCGTCGCTTTATTTTAATTCTAATTTAGTTATTTATTTATAATTCTTAGTTATTTGCCATTTTTAATGTACTGTAGCTAAATCTGATTGCTGTGAATGAAAACACAATAACTCGTCATTAATAACTTATTTCAAAAGTTTATAAATTATAAATATAAATTTTATAAAAATTATAAATTTTACTAAAAATTATATATTTAATAAAAATTATAAATTTAAATTATAAATTTAGTCTTAGAAATTTTCAATAATGCTGAATAAAAAAGAAAGCGGGTACCTGAAATGCTAAATCTGTGGAACGGGAAGATGTAAAGTTCAACTGCTTTCATTCATATAAGTGGAATAATTGTTAAAAGCAACAGAATCAAGCAGAAATTCGAACACATTTAAATTATACCCTCCACTTATATTCATTGAAATTGGCTTCGTGGAGCGAATCTTTATCTTTGAATCATCACGCATACACCGCATACATCACGCATTCGCAACCTTCCAGTGTGAGATATTCTCTGGCTCTGACTAGAAAGCGGCTGAGAAGTTAAGTATCATGGGATATCAGATTAGTCGATTTTGATTAGTTAGGAGGTGTGAACATAGTCATATTTATTGTTGTTGTTTCTTATTCCACTTGTTCTAGTCCTCAGCTAGACCAAGTCCAAGAGTCCACTCGCCCATAGAAGAAAAAGAACGATTCATGGTAAAGGAGGAGAGTGCAGCTTCTGTGGACACCAAACCTTGGACGCCCGAGGGAAGAAGTCTGCCTTTGTCCATTGCCTTTATGCTGTAGCTGGATATAATGGAATGGCCTTCACGCCTTGGATGGCCCTGCCAGGAGAAAAAACTCCAGACGGGCATCGTCCATTCCACCCAGGGCCACCACCCCAGCCACGATGAGGCAGCATAATAGGACTTGGGGGATATTTAATGTTGTTACCTTATTATCAAATGTATTACTTCTCTGCGATGAATTCTCCGTTTCATAATTTTCTCCCTCTCAGAAAAGTCACTCGTCTGCCTGATATCGAAGATCAGTCGCCAACTCGTCAGATAAGGGGAATATATAGCTGAAAGACACATCGGAATCATACTGTAGAAAAATTGCCTAGCAACTATTTTAAGATTTCAGGAGATCAGATGCACCACTGTTTGACAGGAGCTAATATGTCAGAAAAAGGACAATACCTTACTTGGTCGGAGACCAGCCGCGGCTGCAGGGTTTCCTAACAAAAGCGTTGATTGACAGAGTCTCCAACGTGTCTGGGACTGGACAATGCCGTATTCTTAGGCAAATACAAAAGGTGAACTTTTAAGAGACGAGAGAGCAAAATTTGCCTTGGTGGGAACAGCAATAGCGAAATAGGAATAATGGTCGGCAACTTTTGAAGTTTGTGAATGGAATGCCATTTGCCTCATGAACAGACCTTCGGCGAGATAAGAAAAGGTGAATTTGGTTTCTGAAGAGAAGATCGATTTTTTGCTGCTCTGGGGACAGTAACCAGAGAGCTCTCGTGAAGATTTTCGGATCCGGACTTGCAGTTCTGCCAAGAGGGACTGCGAATTTTTTGTGTGTCTTGCGGACAGACCCGGATCTCGGGCCTGATCTTGCGTGAGTTCAGGTGGAACTCCGGAAACCGTACTGAATTTTTCCAGCAGATTACAGGTTAGTTAGTCTCTAGTTAATTAATGAGGAGATACCTCAAGCAAGTTCAATTGGAAATGTTTCAAACCCGGTCCTGTTACGGACGTTCATTTATTTCTAAATTCTCGAGCAGAGTGCAGTACCTCCCCTCGAGTGTATTTCATTTTATTAATTGTGTATATAGCTTAATATCCAAGAAAGTGAATATTGTAAAATTTGCATATATGTGATTGAGCTGTAAATAAATTTCTGAAAGACAACAATTTGTCTGCATTTGCCTCCATCTTTCTCAGCCATAAACACAGGACATCGGTCGTGACGTTACAATACAGAAACGCGGGGTGGAAATATCCTCGTCAGGTGCTAGAGTGTAGAGATCACCAGAAATAAGCACATACAGGTGAACAACACACGTTTTTATCTGTAGGTATTCGAAGTGGGCATGCTAGTGCAACTATACAGTTCACTATTCCATCTTAGAAGGGTACAAACTGGAGCTGCTGAATACGATCACTGGATTTGAGCATCGCAGCTACACTGATGCCAAAAACTCACTGTCGTAACAAAGAATATTTAGTAAAATATAACTAAAATGTAACAGACACAAGTACTGAAGAGAAACTAGCAGGTAACTAATAACAGATTCTGATATTAATAGTATATGCCAACATTTCAATATATAGAAAATCATTTAAGAGTGAAAGTTGCTATATTCACCAAGTGATGATCTAAATAACTCCTGCAAGCTGGCACAGTCGTTGATGACACGAATCGCCACATATATACATCAATAAGTTCATTGCGAAATACGTTAATATAATACATAAAACATTTATAACCCTATTGTTTTACGTAGGAGATGATTTTTTACCTATTTATTTCAAACCACCATTTGATTTCTCTCTCTCTCTTTGCGTTTCTGGATTAAAAATATCTCTCATTCTTAAAGGAAGGAAACAGCAGGAAGGATTCTATTACATTCCCCCATATCTTCCAGTGCATTAATACTTCCCACTGCGAATGGAAGCCGACGCATTTGTTGGCGAAATGTCGCGAGTGCTCTGGGAATTGGCCCGCTGTTTGGCATTCTGGCAAATCCCACGCAGGCTCCCGTATCTCGGACTCGAGGAAGATAAAAGCCGCAATTACATGGAAATCTTCGACCGGCCATCAGCCGCCATTAGAGGTTTCTCTAATTAAAGCGGGGGCTTCGGGTCAGCGAAGAACAAAAGACAATTCACTTGCGGTTCGGCTGGCTGCCTTCCCGAGGGCCCGCAGACCGACTGATGGCCTGCGCGGCCCCCCTCCTGGGAGGCCCCGCGCTGTCTTATGTGACGACAGGGCCCATTTTTCTTGGGATCCGCTAGCCCCCATTGGTCTGCTTTTTTCTACAGTTTCTTAGATGACTTTTGTTCAACGAAAGTTGCCGTAGCTTTCTTCTTCTTCTTCTTGTCGTTCGACCTTCTTTCTTTCTTTCCTCTCTGTGTTTTCTTCTTTTCGATCTTCGCTTGCTGGATGTTTTAGGAGCAGAATTGTCGTAGAGGAGGAGTAAATAAAGAAAGCTATGTGGTGAGGGAGGGAAGTTTTATTCGTATTCGAATTCTGGTTGTAGTGCTAACATTCTCAAAAGCGAAGTATGCAGAGAGGAAGTAGTGTTATCGTCAAATAATTCGACCTATATATTTGGATGAACCTATCCACGTTTTACACCTCATGGAGTCCGAATAAACCAATTTTAGGGGTTTTTTTCGTCGGTTTGCTCATGAACAGGATATCCTCCACTCTTGGAAGCAGGTCTATTTATTTGATTGTGAGCACGATAATTTAAAAATAGGATGAGCAAGACAAATTAAAATTTGGTATGTCTTATTAACACCAAAATGGCAAATTTTTATCAAATTTTGAACGAAATTCATCAAAGAGAATTTGCCTGTCTGTCTATTTGCACACAGTAACTCAAAATTCAATATGGACGAAATTAGGCATAGGTTTTTATCACCAAAATTGCAGATTTGTATCGAAATTTGGATCAGTCACGTGTGTGTAAATTCGAGTGAATTTTAAGTAAATGATCTTCACAGAAAAATTGTAGATCTGCATCAAATTTTGGATCCAAGTGATCGAAGGGAAAAATTCATAATGCATATACGTTTCATTATTCGATGAAATATAACACAAAACGCCCCATATTGTGGGAGCGTACGAAAAAGTCAAGGAGAAGTACTCCCTTTGGTTCTTATGGTAATAATCCAAATGTAAATTGGATGAAAAACTATTGCTATAAGAATTCATTCTTTGAGCAAATATGTTTCAGTTAATTAGGAATATTTTACATCTTTCAAAGCAAAGTTTTTTTAAATTTTACCAGTTGTGCCCTTGTTTCCGGATAAAAAAGTCTTTCGAGGGACCATTTAAGACAGAAAATTTTGTCTCGTTTGGGAAGTTCAAAATTAAATCAAAAATGAATTATTAATGAATGACAACTAAAAGGATATTCTGCAAAAAATAGCTATTTAAAATCGGGATCTTCTCTTTTAAGTCATTTTGTTTTCAAATGCTGAAGAATCTGCAAGTAAAAGGATGTGAGACAGGGAATTTTGTGAGCCAATTATTTTTCTAAATACACAGTTTAAGAAGCCCTGTTTTGGAGCTTTGATAAATTTATGTATCAAAAAAATATATATAATGAACGTTTTTGTTTTGATTTAGGATATTCACTTGGGATACTTCAGTTTGTTCAAAATTTAAGTATTTAAAATTCAATGAAATTGTTTTAGAAAAGAAATTAGTTCCTGAAATATTTGTCCTCAGCTAAAAGACAGACTACTTATACCTAAAAATATCCTCATTGAGTTTATTCAACGATATAAAAAAAAACGAATTCGATTCGTGGTTAAAATTTCATAGATGAAAGTACTTAACTTTTTAAGCTATACTAAAGATAAAATTCTTTGGTAAGGATGAAATATTCTTGATATTCTGACTGAAGATAATATTCATTTTGCAAGATGTTGTAAGATTGTTATGAGGCCCCACTCTGTACACAGTCTCAGAATCTCCAAAAAACTTAATTGAACCTCCAGTGGTTAATCCAGAATACGAATCAATGTCTCCAGGCGACGTATACTCTGAGGCCTAGACTAACAAATCTGACATTATGCTTGCTTTATTAAGATTCTTCTGAAACGACCATTGATGAAGAACACACAACCCCTAGAATTCCATCTATTTCGGATCTCAAATCAATCTCAAAATTCACACTTTATCAAAAAATAAAATGCCAAAAATATTTTGAATGAAGAAACTGTGATGTATTAATATTTTTAATTATTTGTAAATTTTATTAATGCTTCAACGACATTTAATTGATTTTTTTTTAAATTCGGTTTTAATTTGTACTTGTTTCCATCACTTATACTTTTTGAATCTTGTTCAAAAAGATTTTGAACAAGAAAACATTTCTTTGTGAATTTTGAAAAATCATTAAACAATTGAGAAAATTTTTTTAAAAAGTCGTGTGCATTTTTTTACTTTGCAAGGATAAATTCTACATTTAACACTTTTGATTATTTCAATTTGATTCATTTTGATGAATATTTTAGAGTTTACTTTTAACTCTTAAAGTATATTTGGCACACCATGGGAAAATCAGGCTTTTGCGCCATGAAGATCCTCACGACAACATCTCACTGCTGCGTTTGTCCGGTCTTTACGGAACCCTCAGCATTAATACTAATAAACATCAAATTCTGCGTATGTTCTTTTATAACAAGTTACGACACTCGAATCTTTCCAACATCCGCCATACATTGGGTTACCATAATTTTTTTAGTTGAAATCCGGATAAGCAGAGGGGGTTGAAGGAGGTATCAAAGTATAGCACAAAATTCTAAATACTATCTACGACCCTCTTTCATAACATTAGCTCGGAGTTTGAAGGAGTGAAAAAAATTTTAATGTCAAAATGCAAAGAATATAAAGTTTTTATTAATGTGTGGTAATTCAAAGTTATAGTAATGCAATTCAAAATTGGAACAAAACTGCCAAAACTTTTAATTTTTAATTTGAACTGGAGCCTGGGTAAGAAGCCTCCCCACTTCCTCATCATCAATGGATGCAAACAGTGTGAACAATGAACTTTTTTTCACTGGAAAATTGACGTCAGATTTCCTCACTTAAAATCAAATTTCTCTGTCGCCTGGTTCACCGGCATTAATCCGGACGTTATGAAGATCCTGACACTAGCATCCGGACGTAAGTTTGAAATCCGGACAGTATGGTAACCCTAGCCATACATCACTCCAACAAAACTTGTCTCCTTCTCTCAGGGTTTTGACAATCTTCTTCATTTACATGATGGAGAGCATTTCATTTCTCATTCATAGCACTGCCTGTAAACGCAACTTAACCTTTACAAATACAACCAAATCAATACGGCTAACATTTCACCAAAACTGAAGAGGCCTAGAGAGAGAGAGAGAGAGAGAGCAAGGGAGTTGCTTTCACAAAAAATTGAAGGGGGATCTGG
>BGPR01029685.1:0-19131 GCA_013235015.1 Araneus ventricosus | reverse complement strand
TCCTTTGCAATGCTTTCAAGTTGTTTTTTCAAGCATTGGAGTTTTTTGCTTCTTTTCAACTACTCAGTTTGCTTTTTTAATCAACTGTGGACTTTTATGTGTGTTGTCGAGCTTTCCTTGCCATTTTTCCTTTTGTCGTCGCTGTAATTTTTTTGTCTGTCTTTTCAGGTGTGCTTACAGTAGTTATTTTGTAAATTTTTCATGTCTTTCGTACAGTGGAATTGTCGGAGTCTTAAAAATAAAAAGATCTGGCTTCATCAACCACCTTTTTCTACTGCAAACTTTTGGATCTTCCAGGAAACCTTTTTTAAAGCGGACGATAATTTGTCTCACCCTAATAAAAAATTTTTTCGAACTCATCGAAGCAACAGATTTGGTGGCGGTTTACTCATAGGTATTCCCAAAAATATATCAGGAAGAGTGATTTATTCCATCGAAAATGATCCCAATCTGGAAGTCTTGGCTGTAGAAATCCATTCTAAAAATCTAAACTTCATCATCATTAACATTTATGCACCATGGTTTCAACATTGCATCCATTAAACGTTTCCTCGACTCCCTTAGCATCCCGACTTTCATTTTTGGAAATTTCAACCTCCCTCATCCTCTTTGGGGGGGGGGGACTTCACAGTCATCGCTCAGTGAAAGCTTTGTTGATTGGCTCAATAATTCAGATTTTTCCATGCTTAACACCTCTGCTCCAACTCATATCTCTAATCCTCATACTTCATCGATCATTGACCTAACTTTGTGCTCGGCTTCGATTTACAATGAAATTGATTGTTACGTTTTTGACTGTACTTTTGAAAGCGATCATATCCCCATCGTAATTTCCTGGTCAAAATTTCAGAACACAACCCATTCTATTAAAACTATAATCTGGAAACCAATCATTACAAAATCAATTGAAATTTTTAATACAACAAGCCAACCTACCATTGATTTGATAACAGATCAAATTTCAAGAACCATCAGTGCCCATATATCAAACAAAATTCTAGTTGATAAAGATTATCCACCTTGGTGGAATGGCGCTTGTCATAATTTTAGTCATCTGAAAAAACTTGCTTGGAATAAAGCCAGAAGAAATATTGCGACTACAGAGTGGATTAAATATAAGAAATACAGAAGTAAGTTTAAATTTCATTTCAAAAAAGCCAAAGAAAATTACTGGGATAACATCAGCAAAATTTCTAGAAACCCACGTATATTTTTCAAAATACTGAATAAATTATCAAATCATACAAATCCTAATGTTAAAAATCACGAGATCATTTTTCATAACAATAGGTATGAAACCAACCCCATGAAGCAGAGCAACTTATTCGCCAATCATTTTTCAAGTTATTCTCATGAAGTACAGCCTATTCCCTTGGATTATAGCACTGAAAATGAATTTTTGAATAAAAATATAGAATTTTGGGAGCTCAAAAGAGCAATTAGTAAGACAAAAAACTCCACTCCAGGTGCAGATAACATTCCATCAATCTGGTTCAAAAAACTTGATGATGCTTCCCTTTTAAAAATCCTGGGTATGTTGCAACAACAATTTGATTCTTCTGTTCTTCCCAAAGCCTGGAAACACACGATCATTATCCCAATTCCTAAACCCAATAAAGATAAAACTGAAGTAACTTCATATAGACCAATAGCCCTTACTTCGGTATTCTGTAAAATCTTCGAGCGTATCTTAGCACATCGTATAACCCATTTCCTCACTACTCAGAAAAAGTTGAACCCAAACCAACATGGATTCCTCCCTTTTAGAGACAACCATACGGCAATCTATAAAATTTATTCAGCGATTTCTGAGGCCCGGAAAAACAAGACATTTTTTGTTGCTGTCAGCCTGGATATCAAAAGTGCTTATGATTCTGTGCATGTTGATGATCTCATTCTCAAATGCCTTCAATTAGGTATATCTGGTAAAGTCACTAAATGGATGCATCACTTCTTACAGGAACGAACTTTATTAAATGGCGAAACTTTCTTTCAAATACAAAAACCAGTTTTAAAGGCTTGCCACAAGGATCCGTGCTTTCACCCATTCTTTTTGTAAATTTTATGAATGACTTTTTCGAAACTCTGGATAATAATGTAGAATGTTCAATTTTTGCTGATGATATTTTTGTTTATTGCTCCCACCACTCTTTAACCTATATCCAAACTAAAATTCAGAATACTCTGGAACTTATTTATAAATGGTGCTGTTATTGGAAATTAACTATCTGCCCGGAAAAAAGCGCAATAATTGAATTGTAACACAAACAGGTCACTTCCTTTCCGGAGAATAACTTATGCTGGTATTCCACTTCCTTGGAGTGAGTCGATCAAATACCTTGGAATCCAGTTCTCAAAATACAATCAAAACGGACAGAAGTTTACGAAATAAAGCGCTTAAGAAAATTAATGGTCTTAAGATGCTTGGTTATAAAAGAAATGGTCCTAGAACCAAACATTTTAATCACAATTACTAATAACAGTATCCTTAGCCTTTTTTTTCTATAGTTCTCCAATCATTAACAAATTTTCAGACCCTCACCTCAAAGCCTGCAATGTCATACAAACTACAGCCCTTAGAATAGCCCTTGGAGTTCCAATTTGGACGCCTAATGTTATCTTGCTGAAACTAGCAGGGCAGGAAATACTGTCTGGAAAAATTAAGCGGTTAGCGAAGCAATTTTTTATTAAACAAATCGCGACTCAACCCTTTTCTGCATTATTCCATACCCCTGGTAGAATTTACTCACAACTGGTTGAAAAAGATGCAGAGTCTCTCAGAATCACTTTTCGCAACCTCAGTTGCATTCCAGACCATATAATTTCTCTTCCCATTTTTCCTCACTCCAACCCAAACATATGTGAAATTTTTCTTAAAGACTTTTTATTTTCAAAACAAAGAACTTCCTTCTTCATTAATCTCTTCTGATTTCATCGAATGCATCCAAAGATTTTTCCCAAATCATTTTATCATCGCCACTGACGGTTCTAAATCTCACTCTCACTCCACCATTGCGGGTTTTTCTTGTTTACAGCAATTTTGCTATCGTATTCACCCTCTAAATTCTGTTTTTACTGCTGAAGTCTTAGCGATATGCCAAGCATTGGATGAACTCGTTATTCCGGAAACAGATATTCTAATCCTCTCAGACAGTTTTTCGGCACTTTCGTCTCTGAAAAACTTATCTTTCCACTCCCCCAAAGTCATACAGCGTCTGGCTGCAAAAATCCATATCCGGAAAAATCTTAATCAAAAAATTGCACTTTTGTGGGTTCCTGGACATTCTGGGGTTTCTTGGAATGAAAAGGCAGACTCTATCGCAAAGCAAGTATCAGATTTTTCACCTTATATAGATTGGATTGCCTCAGAAGACATCTTTTCCCAACTTAAGAAGCAATCATTACAAATAACTGAAGAAAACTACCATAAAAGTAAATATCAATTATTGATTGGAAACATCCCGGACATTCTATCCATTTCTAAATGGACTGGTAACCGAGTACAAGATAGATTAATTGCTCGCATTATTAGCAAAACTATTACAACCCCAGGTCTTCTTTCTAGATTCAACCTCCACCCCGATCCTTTATGCAGACTATGCAACAAAATAAATGACATCTCTCACATTCTACTAAGGTGCCAAAAATATGCATCTGTTAGTTATACTCTGGAGAAAACTAAATATAGTTTCTGCAAACATCACTTATGATGTACTTTTGTCTCATGCTCTTGTCAACAAGAATCATCTTCTCATCTTTGTTCAAACTCTGAAGTACTTCGACATTGATTAGCTGCATCCATTTGGCAATAAGCGGTTCCGATTCATTGTTTACTCTCCATTTCGACGTGTTCTGAATTACCGCTGGGATTGATTTAATACTGTCAAGGACTGGTTTATTCTTTGCTATGGAACTACCTGCTTAGTTTTCTTGGAATGATTAGTACGGCATCTAATTGGAAGAAGGGGATAATAGCCTTTGTTGCTTCAAATCCCGTTACTCAAATTCAAGAAGAAGAAGAAGCCAATCTTTCAAATGTAAACAGATTCACAAATAAATATTTAGACGATTTTTAGATCATGAAAAACTGCAAATAAACTAACAATTATATATATATAGATAGATATAATATTAGAGCGGCTTGGCGCTAAAGAAATCCTTTCATTAAATGAGCTCTTACAATTTCTACAGTCAAGAGCAATCGCACTCGATCAATCAGGAAAAGACCCATCTAATAATAAATTCCTAAAGGAATTTCAAAGATCAATACACAAAACAAAAACTTCCTTGTTAATTCTAATAAAAGGCAATCATTTTGTAAAGCCATGTATCTTATGCAAGATCGAACATCCGATGCATAAATGTCATGAATTTTTAAAGATCAGCATTCCTAAGAGAATCATATTCTTAGAAAGGCATCAATTGTGTAAAAATTGTTTAAAGTTACACAACGCGCCGTGTAAATCAACTTTTATCTGCCGAGTATGTGAAAAATCAGGCCACAATTCTTTAATCCACTTAGATTCACAAAATCAAAGTAACATTACGCAATCAAGTACAAACTTCATCCCATTGAAAGACGAGATCAGACCCAGCCTAACCCATTGCAATTGGACCTAAAAATGGCAAATAGGAGAAAAAATTTATTAAGTTTTTTTACTTTTGTCAAATACTTCTTTGACCTCAAGGACATAAAAACCGCAGTTTCCTCGGGGAAGACTTCCACCCTAGCCCTCCTCTTAAACTTCGAAAAAGTCAAACCTTAAAATAGTCCAGTCGAAAAGGGAAGTTTAAATCGGAAAATATTTATGGCTATGGTTTTATTGCTTTAATCATTTCAGTTAGGGCCCAGTATGACTATCCCAAGTTTCCCCCCTCCGGCGAGGAGTGTCGGCTGCTAGGGGGAGAAACTGAAGTGAAATGGAGTGTTTTGTCAGTTTTCCCTAGATTAGTCTAAAACTACAAATTCAGAGTTGAAAATGGATTAGTTCAAAGTTGTAGAGCATAAAATTTTACGAATGAATATCAATACCAGGCTCAGCCTTAGCCGGTATGAGGCCCAATTAGAAACAATTTTTGATAGCTCCTATTCCCAGCAAACCTGTATCAAAGCCGGTAGGTCATTAGCATTTAAAATAAAATTTATTAAAAAAAATAATTTAAATGAATTAATGAAGTTAGCTATTGGATCACGATTAAAGTGGACACTGTACAAAAGTGGAAGCTGTACAGAAACAGTCAAATAATGTTGTAAATTATACTAATATTTTTTTTTCTTAAGAATCAAGAATGCATACACATTTACAAAAAAATACCCTTTTATTCGAAACATATTTACATTGAATATGAATATTACTTTGCTTTCTCCTTTTTGTGATCCTTATGGTTCAGAAATAAAGTTGAAATTTAATACTACAAACACCATTCAAAATGAGTCCAAGTAAGTAAGGATACACAGAGGTAATAAAACATTCATACTGAGTAGGTTGCAGCGTCTAACAGATACCTAAATAAAAAAAATAAATACATAAAATAAAGCATATAAAATTGAAAAAATAATGCAGCTTTATGAACATGAAACGATATGTTTAAAAAATATAGATAAATTTAAGTGTAGTAATGCTTCTACATTTATTTTATGTTAAGTGAACCATGAAACAAAGATCTAGCAAAGCGGAAGGCTGCATTATATATTTATGACTAAAAAAATATCTTTATTCTAACAGCATTGTACTGCTCTCAGTGGAAGAATCTTCATTGAGAAAATAAAACTCCAATTGTTCGGCAAGTCTAGATCTTTCTTTATATTTTTCTAGAGTACAGGGTTTTCTTTTCTTTTGCTGGTAGGGTAATTCTTTCAATTGCTTAAGAGGTCTAATATATAGACATTTCCTTACAGTTTCCAGAGTAAAAGGCTTTACTATTGCATCTTCGCATGTGCAATCATTCCCTGAATCATTTTCATATACTCCAGATGTCAATTCTAACAAATTTTCTGCATTAATTTATTCAAATCACTAATTCTTGGCTTTTTTTAAAAAAAAGAGTTAAATCCTCAAAACCCTTCCTGCCCGTACCATATTTGCTCTTAATTCGCAAACTGTGTTACAAAAGTGCTGCATTATATGATGGTTACCAGCATCAAATGCCTTCCACAAAAATAACACGTCAAATAAAAAAAAGCAATTTTTTATTTTTTAATGAATATCATTCATTCACAAGTTAAAACTTTTTTTCAGGCAATTTTTTGTATGCTATTGGATTTTTATCATATTTTTAGATAAATTCAGGAAAAGGCTTCATTTATGTGAATTCATTTAATTACTACCCAAATTCTATTTTAATAAGTGCATTGTTTTACACAACATATCACCAACCTCTATCCAGTACGAGTATTGACTATACACCACTACCGACTAATATTGAAAGAGATAATGTCCATGCGTGAGTTTGCGTTCTTCTCAGGCTAGACTGCTGGAGCTAAGGTAAAAAAAATTGGGTACAAATATACCTTTGAGTTGAGTTTTCACCTTGAGTTGTTTTTTTAACTTTAATTATTAAAATTGCAAAATTTTACACTTAGTTACATTGAATGCTAATACAGCATAAAAAATGATTTTTATAGTATCTGAAAATTAAAATTATCCTTTCAATGATAACAATTTAACGTATTTTTCTATAATTTTAATAATCTTTAAAATATTTTTTATATTTTGGCATAAATGTTTTCATTGTTGTTAAAGAAATTAAATCAATTTTCATTGTACTTTATTTTTGCTTGAAGGTTAGTTTAGTTTTGCTAGCCTGTATCTAATTAAATTTTGAAATCTTTTTAGTTTTGTTGTAATTGCAGATAAGGTTTCTTAAAAAGCGTAAGAATTAGAAATTTTTTATCAGTTTGTACATTTGTAAACATCTTTGCTCTTTCGGTAGAATAACTGAATATATAAAATATATTATAAGCTTATCTAAGCTGGAAGTCTGCTTTATGATATGCACATTTAATTCTTTTGGATCAATAAAGAAAAATTCTCTAGGATATTATGTAAAATTATATGGTGTACACATGAAAATTTTGTGTTCTGAATGATTCATCCTTTATATCTTTGTGATCCTCCACTTATCGGCAAGTTATTACTAGTTAAAGTTAATCATTTACTATTCCACATTAAAATTTTAGATGAAATGACGAGCATAGAGGTTATTAGCTGCAAAGCACAATAGAATAGAAAGGTGTTATTGATTTAAAATAGTAAGTTACAGGTGTATGTCCTCAAAATTTGAAATTGAAAAATACTTTTGTTGAGGGGATCATTAAAACAAAGTTGACACAAAAGATTTTATTGAATTTTCTGACATCTAATCAATCCCACCAGACTGGTCACCAAAGGATGCTAGATTTTAATAAAAAATGAATTACCGATTAACGCATAAAACATATAGCTTTTGACATCTTAAAGCTGCTCTTCAGGAGGTAAAATGTTAAATATTTCAGCCAAAGAAATATTGTACACATAAACTTTCAACCCTAAATTTATAGTTTGTCCTAAAATGAAAATATAGAAAAAAAAAACGTAGAATATATTTCCGAAAACAACAAGAATCAAATGCGGCAGCTTGTGCATTAG
The DNA here is from genome assembly GCA_013235015.1 of Araneus ventricosus. Taxonomy (NCBI): domain Eukaryota; kingdom Metazoa; phylum Arthropoda; class Arachnida; order Araneae; family Araneidae; genus Araneus; species Araneus ventricosus. The sequence goes on along the minus strand of BGPR01029685.1, from coordinate 11,503 downwards.
CAGCATCCCCAACTTTTTCAGAGGTATAAATATAACCACTAATCTATATAATTTGCGTATCTAAATCAGCAACAATAATAATGGCATTACTTTTAAACTTTCTAATATTCAGGAGAAGAAGCTGTAAAAATAGTGACCTTTCTTTGTACAGAGAAAACTTTAACATGCCAATATGTACCTCTCGTGCAATCTAGATGGATCGCTCTGGAAAAAAAAAAAATTTATTATTAATCAAAAACCTACTCTATGGGAAAAAGATGTTCTATGGTATGAGATTAGGAGAGAAATAATAAAAAACTAAATTCAAATACGTGCAAGGTTGGACTCGAAAAGAATGGAAAAATAATCTGAATTTTGATAATACGATTTTAAAAATATTATTATTAATGCAAAACCTCTATGCAGAAAGATGTTCTATGGTATGGAGATGTAAGAGAAAATTTATAATTTAAATTTAAATTTGAATACTTCACGAAAGAGGTGAATTTCAAAAAAAAATTGGTAGGAATAATTATATTAATTTTGATTTATTGATTATACGATTTTAGATCTGAAATAATGTTATTTCTGCAAATATAAATAACCAAAAAGTGAGTTAATGGAAACTGAGTATGTGAAGTAGTATAAATGCACATTGCAACAATTTGTGACTCAGCTCCCTCTTCCCACACCGCAAATCAGTCCGGTAAAACACAACTAGAGCAGTAGGCAACGACTTTGGTGCTTAGAATTGTCAAGGCACTTCTTCCCTTATGTAGTGATACTGTCGTCACTAGCATTGATATCCAGGACATTTTTGGATGGCCAACAAATCAGTTTCTTTATTAGGTCTATACATCCTTCAAATCATTCAAATAACTCTAGATAACGATTGATTGGATGCAAAATGCTGCATTTATAGGATTGGTACTGGTTTGCCGATCTTGAACTATGAACCAATAGACGCAACGACTTTTGCGATGAATGTCGTTGTAATATCATTAAATTCGGATGCACCTTTCGGAGCATGTACTGATCTGGAGTTTGCTACATGATTCAAGCCACCTTGAGGTGAAACTTTTCCAGGATTTATCTTCGACAGACTTTCTCTGCAATTACAGCAGTTTATATGACTTCACAGAATTTCCTTGAGCAGGTTGATCAACTTAGAGTCTCTTGTTGAGTCACTATCACAAGGTGCATTCTCTGGCGTGGATGAAACTACAGGTAGTACTTCTCGCATCCGGGCCAAGATTTTCTATTTCGCCAGTCAGGCTTTTGGGTCCAGTTGTGTTATCCACGCGCGCGAAAAGATGACGTAGTGGAAACTCGTTGGCATGACTGGCACTAAGAAACCTTGTAGTGGACGATTCGGATCCAGTTCATGTTGACATACCTCCTTTGGACACCTGTGTTCACAGATAACTTTCCATCAATCAACTTGTTACATCTATGTCATTGTCAGCATACAACAAAAAACTATATGTGAGCTTTCCAACTTTTGCGCTCTCCGGGATTACAGACACATAGCCGATGTACTAAGAGCCAGTTCTTTTAGCTTAGGCTTCGTTCTTCTTATAACGGCTTTTCTTCTCTTGTTGTCCTCCTTCATTGATAGAGCTCATATCTTTTCACCTTATCTAAACCAAATCTGGTCACAGGGTCATAATCTTTTATGACCTGAGACATAGAGTCAGGATCTGCTCTGTTCTCACTGAATTTCATTATCAACAACTGTTCAAACATTGCTTTCTGAGATAATACCCAATCTTGATTAGCATGACACGATAGACACCTTTCCTCGGTCCTGGAAATCACCCAAGATCGTATTCTAACTTTCAGCTAAAACTTTTGTCACTCGGTGACTGTAGGGAGAGATTCCACAAGTACCACCTGTCCGATGGAGGGTGGGAGTGACAAAAGCAGGAGACAGTAAAAGATGGATTGTCCACTGTCTAGTTGTTTTAACTGGATGTTGAAGTTGCCTGGATGGGGGAGAGCTAGAGTCACGCTGAAATGTGCATTATACTACTATGCCTACTCATCACTTTGTATTTTATATAAAAACAATTATTCCGATTCTAAAATCGTAATCAAAATCAAAATTAAGTATTTTTCCATTTTTTTTTTTTTGAAAATCTCAACCCCTTCTCGGTAGTAATTAAATTTTTTTTGAAGTTTAATTTTTTTTATTATTTTCTCTTAATCTCCATACCTATAGAACATCTTTTCATAAGTAGGTTTGATTTCAATAATATATTTTTAAAATCATATATCAAAAAATTCAGTATTTTTCCATTTTTTTGAAAATCTCTTACTGGTGGTATCTCATTTTGAATCTAATTCTTTATTATTTTTCTCTAATTTCAGTCCATAGAACAATCTTTCTACGATAGGTAGGCTCTTGGAAATTCTGAAAAAAATTCACGATCCACCCTACTGTGCATAGTATAAAGCAGATTCATCTCTATTTGAGTTTGTGGAGAAGAAAGTACTAGGTGAATACAGCACCCCTTTCCCTTACAGAGATAAACAAGTGGGTTTTATCAAACATTCTTCTGCTGCAGAAGCTTTTTTTCTAAGTCTGAAATTTAAATATAGCTAAAAAATAAGAAGTATAATTCTCATTGTTAAATAAAATTAATAAAAAAAATACTGTACTATTAAATTTTTGTATATAAATAAAAAATGATGAAATTAATTACTATATCCTGAAAAATAAATCTTGGTGCTTTATCTTTGAGGATATAGAGTTAGAAAAAGAATTTATTAATCGATTGTGCTTCAGAATTTCTTTCTCAGAAGGCCATAAGTATTTTCTGGATAAGAATTGTCATATCAAAAAAAATTTTTCCCCCCCATATATTTATTTTTTCTTTTTTAGATTATGCAAATACAAACAAGTAACAATTTTCTTGTTAAAACTTACCTATACATCATGTCAAAAGATTTTATCATTATTATTTCTTGTTGTGGTCTTAATCATTAAAATTATTCACTAAAACTAATATAAGCAAATTTAATTGTGCCAAAAAGATCATGGAGAATAAGATGGGTTGGCAATGCACAAGCCACCACATAGAACAAGCCTTGCTGTTATTTTGTGAACTTTCTCTATAAAAACATTTTCTTTTATCCTTTCAATTATATAGATACCGTTTTCTTTTATTTCTTCCTGTCTTTCTTGTAGTTTTCATCATCTGTAGGTTTAATACGAGTTCCAAAGACATTCAACCTAGGGCAATTTTAGGACTCCATCTCTGCTAATAAAATATCTTAACATTGAATGGGAATTGAATTTTTATAACCGTTTAAAAGCAATACTGCTTTAATGCTAATAATCTATACTTATAAAGGCAATGTTTGGTAAGGGTGTGTTTGTCAGATGTCTCAGACGCAATTATAGAAGTACGCAATATGAAATTTGGCTACAGGTAGTTAGTTGTAATGTGAGCTAATGCACCTGGCTCAAAATTTAAATGTTAATCAAGAAAATTTTTTTATTTTAATGTTTGAAAGTGTTGTTTTGATTTGATTTTTGACTACATCTCAATAGGATTTCAAATAATTGTAATGACAAAAATAGATACACCACATCGGAAAGGAAGAACACTGGCGATTCCATTCTAATGAAGTCAGTTTTGATTAACGAATTTCCTAATTACGAATTTTGAAAAAATTTTTAAAAAAATGATTTAGTACATCAAAATGCATTTTTGTTTTAATTTGATTGCATCTGACTTTCTCATAACACTATTCAATTTTTTCAGTATTATAAACTTAGACGGTTCACGTCGGATCAAAAACAAGAACAGTTAAAATGGATCTTATCCTTTTTTAATTCTTTCCTGGGTAGATGAAAGTTATTTCTTGGAGTGAATTTTCTCCGCCGACACTTCCGCAATGCAGCTGGCTATTGATTGGTTGAGGAGGTGAGGTCATAACCTTGAATTGAATGGACCATATTTTACGGCACAGTATCTAAACATTTTATTCTTATCCGTAGCACTTTGCTTGCAGTATAATAATATCTCTTGCAATGCCTTTATGTATTGTTTTGATAACTTTTTCTGACAAATAAAATGCCACTTACTCGAAAAAAAAAAAAAAAAAAAAAAAAAAAAAAAAAAAAAAAAAAAAAAAATAAGCGGAAAATCAATATGTGATCTTTTGTTTTCAACTTTTCATGTCATTGGCGTTTTATCTTTCCTTTCATTTTGTTGAGTCCTGATTCCAGAGCAACTACCGCATTACAAGCATTATGTAAAATATAAAAGCCATTATTATTTTTTAATTCAAGTGTTATAGGTTATGATTAACCAAAATTGTAACTCTGGTTTCAATTTTTGTATGACTTTTTTCACTTCTATAGACATCTGCGAACATTTTGTTTGAGTTGATCATTTTAAATGAGGCGATAGGATGGAATCTTGTAAACTTAATTAAATTAAATGTAAATAGTGATGACTGAGGAATGCAGTAAAAATATTTCAAGAACAAAAGATAATGTGTGTTGGAAATTTAGACTTCTTGCTACAAAATGCAAATATATAGAGCCTCAACACAAATGGAACTTTTGTCACTCTTTTTGAAAAAGCCTCCACTTAATATTATGGTAGGATGATAGAAATTTGGGAGTTATCAAATATATTGTATGCTTCATCATCATTCAAATGATTTCTTCAAAAGACAATCTTAAAGCAACAAAAAAAACAACATTTATGAGAAAATATAAACAGTTATTTAATACTGTATGTATCAAGATTATAATTAACTTCAAATGACTCAATAACAAAAAAATAAATTTAAAATGATAAAATGAAAAGTAAATAAAAATATAAGTCAATCATAAACTGATTTATGCAAATACAGTAAACCGCAGCTAATAGGAAATTTGATTAATCCGAACCAATTTTATTTTCGAAAAAATTATATATGATTGAAAAGATTTAAATATACATACAAAAACAAAAAAGTACTTTTACAGCATGCATATAATTTTGTACACAGTGGAAGAAACTAATGCAATAATTTGAATCACATTTACATTAACAATCTTTTTTGGGGTGAAAAAATTTGTCAGATTTGTCTGGCCTTAGTGATATCTCGACATAGAATGTATGCAAATGCCTCATAAACATGATGTCGCATTTTCACTCTGCTCTACTCTTTATGGCAGTGCTATTTTCCTAGCGCATTTGCAGCTTCAGGATAGAGGAAATGAGGAACATTCTCTGGCTCATCAGTTTCTTTCAGATCAGGATCATCTTGTGGCTTATTCTGAACTAAAGAGATGATTTCATCTGTATAACTTATTGGCTTCAATTATCACAAGACAATACTCAGTTCCACAGTGTGTTCGGTTAAAATATACAGCCTGGGATACATTTAATAGGGTTGGGAAATTTAGCTTTTGTTTGCTTCTCCCTGTTTAACTTTGCTAGAATCAGCTAAACTTGGTCATAACTTCTACCAAGACTTTACCAAACAATTTTGTGTAACATTGTCCACTGAGCTCAGATACCCAGTAAAATTACATCGTTTGAAACGCGACATTCTTTATAAATTAGTACAGAGTCAAATTACCATTGCTCAATCAGTTTTGAAAAACATCTTCCGCAGCTACATTTTACATTTGTAACCTGTTTTGGTCCAAGTCTGTAATAAAGCTGTTACATTAGGAGGTGAAAAACTTTGCTTTTGTATTTCTGCAACACAATGATATTGCTGCTTCAGATAACATAGACATTATCCAAAATTATTCCTAAAGCTCACAGTTGGGCAAAACCTGTTCTTTTTTGTTAGAAATTTTTTTTACTGCTGTACCGGAACAAACTGCTTTTCAGTATTCTTTAAAGCAGGCAGTCATCCAGCTTTTTCTGATTCCTGTAAAAATACATGAAGCAATTCATAATTCAATTTTATACTCTAGGGTTCTTTGAAGCTTCCTATAAACATGAAGCGGCAGTGGCGGACTGGAGTCTGAAAATAGTGGTTGCATAGGAGTCAGTGAGGGCCCACACATATCTACAATCATAACATTAATATATATGCTATTATGTATTAATGTTATGATATGCCTATATATCTCTTTCAATTATAAATTATTAAATATATAATTAATTTAATATAATTTATTATAATATAATTATATAGCCATGTGTATATAATAATCCTTAATTTTATACAAAGATTCCTAATATTATATATTTTAAAATCTTAGTACAATATTATTATTCTAAAGTCACTTTCTTATACTTTCCAGTTTCGTTTTATTTCCGCGCTAGAGGTATATTAAATCTCGCTTTTTGGCATATTTATTACTAAAAGAATATTTGTCAGCTTCCCTTAGCCAGCTTAAGTATGTAACTTGTTGGCCAGCGCCATACTTTTTTCCTAAAAACACTTACACGTAATTTACTAAAAAAATAGCTAATATTCCTTCACTTTGATCAAGTGTCATATTAATCCCTTATCTACAGAGAATGAAGGGATTTTCCGTTCTCTTTTGACTTGAGCTTTCATACGAGATAATATTAATGCGCATATTTGGTACTCTCCCGTAATAAATAAAGTAGTTAATAACTCATTGTTCCTTATTTTGACCTTCTAACGGATCATTTTATTTATATATATTTTTATTATATATAAATACAATTTAAAATCAATAATATCCTAATCATAAGATATATTAAAGATATTATTAATTAATTTAAGTATTATGCACTTTGGAAGTATCAAATATAAATTCAAATTTCTGATTGAATGTTAAAAAATTAGCCTTGGAAATAATATATGGTTCCAAAATTACAGCAACACATCCACAAAATGATTTTAAAGCAAACTTAAAATAAAATACAAAATATGTTTGATAATTTTAATGTTTTAAGACACCGCAATTACTGGTAAAGAGGCTTGACTCAAAAGTACAAGAATTACTAGGTTAGTAGAGTCAAAAAAGCGTTTCAGTTCACTAGATGTCTCCATAGAATCTGTCAATAATTTTTTCTCCCTCCAAATTATCTAACAATTCCTTTTCAATAGATAGCAGCACATATGATTCCAAGTTTCCTCTGACAAGTAATTTTGTCGGTTCTTTGTGATCTTTGTAACGTTCTCACGGTGTACTTGGGTAACTGATAGAGGCTGAGACGACTTTTATAAAGTTCATAAAAGTTATCTTATGCTTTTATCATCGAAGTCTGTTTGATCTTCACAGAATTTTAATACACACGGCCGGACAAATTGCTGCAGGTTTTTACAGTTGCTGTGGAATCATTAATTCTCACCATTCTCTTGAGATTTAAAGCTGCAGGTCCACTTAATACAGTTGCCTATTTGATAACTTGACCTTGTTTATAAGAAGTTTTTTGTGGAACAAATATTATGATAGAAAAAAAAAAACATTATCTGTTGAGATACTTGAATCATTCAAGAATAATGGTTTGAGAGTAGTTTGATTATAAAAAATACAAAATTCTAATTTACAATTGATTTCAGGAGTAAAGGTTAAATAACAATTTTAAAAAATTTGCTATTCAATCAAATCTCAATATTCTTTATTTTATAGAATCAGGACATTTTTTTAAATTATCATAAAACAGCAGGATATAATAAAACTTCAAATAGGTTATTAGAAAAAGAATACTAAGAGGAAAGGTTTCAATTACACTCCTTTTTTTTACTACTAATTCATAAAAAATATCTCAGCTATATTTATAATTTGCAAATATAAGGTATACTAGTTCTTTGACTACCATTTAAGATCAATGGTAATCTTTCACTTGCAATAAACATAGTAAACATTATTATTTAAGTTTAAGGTTAATTTAATTCTCAAAATTAACTTTTCTTTGGTAAGCAAACTACTACGTAATTTCTATATAATACTCATCTTAAAAGACTTAATAGCTGGTAAAGCCAAATGGTATCAATCATGTTTAATAAAAATAATAATAGGTGGATTTAAATCAACATTTTCATCATTAATGATTGTTGTCCATAGAAAAAAGAGTTAAATGTTTGTTTCCAGACAATCAGAATTACTATAAGAACAATCTTCACCGATTGACGAAAAAAAAAGAAATGCTTGGAAACTAGCTCAAGCTAGGAGAGAGGAATTCCCATTAGTACGTATATACGCATTCGTGGAATTATATACCCTTATTTCGCATCAGACATTTTGAAAAATCTTATTTATTTTAGCAGTAGACATCGCTGTCAATTATTTGCAAAACTTTCTTAGAAATATTAAAACAAATCATGTTTCTGTAATGCAACAAACATGTTTTAATAATTTAATTTATAAACAATAATTAATTTATTTTAATAAATTCGGTGCATTCTTTTCTTAACCACATGAATGGGGCCCTATTTAGAGCAATCAGTCAATAAACACAGGCGACTGACTTTCAACAACAAGAATTAAATAAGTGGCGGAATTTAAAGTTTGTCGATATAATCAAATTAAAGACGATTAATATTAAAAGATGGGCCGAAGTGGTTGGTAGTCAAATGTGAACACATGATCTGCACAAAGGATGAAATTCCTTCGTCTCTCCAGGGGGCTTCCGAGCAGCAAGTAATACTTAATGAGTTTTTTGTGACCTGAATTTTCACCGGAAGAAGTACCCTGTTTCCCTTTGAGTTTGCTGGTGAAACATCTGTAAATAATCAGGAAGTTCAAAGGAGTGGATGAACGCCGTTTCTATGGTAGGTATTAGGCCACCAGCTGTTGACTGGTCAATTCAGTGACGAAGCCATTCCGCCGGGTGTGAACTTTCAAAACATGGACCAGCGGGTAAAGGGCTATTTTGTTTATGTGTTTTTTTCGAGAAGGAGTTCTTCTTTGCTTCTCTGCCACTTTCACAGAGCCCGCGCATGAACAGAAGCTGGCTCCTAGCCAATCCGCCACTGATGGCGTGTTATCACTGTTGCGGCCACGGCATGCATAACACTGCTAACTCTTTCGCTACTCATTTTTTAAAGCCTGGAGCACAGACTGCTCTTGACCGGCAAGACTTTGCGGCGATACTTTTAAATTTAAACCCTCATGATAGTTGCTGCGGTAAATAATTTTGGGATGAAATCAAATCACGCATCTATTTCTTTATGAATCAACGGATAATTTTTTTCTCTGTTATGCACAACTTCACCAGACCCATGTCTTTTCTTCAACGTTAACCGTCGTTACTTACAACAAATGTAGGGTCTCCGTAAATTCAAGTGTTTAGTTGATGTACCTTTTCTTGAATGGACCATATCAGAATCCCTTTTAATGGCTCTTGTAAAACCAAAATTAAAGAGCTTCATCAATATTTCATAATGTGATACTTTTAATGCTTTACATTTTTAATGATCTTTCCTATGTGGTTAGACTAAACTGTTCCATTTTGTAAATTCTTTTCCAATCCTGGTACTTTGCGGTACTTAGTCAGCAGCTAATTTAGGTGGCTGATTCACCTTTGTCTAGCGTGCTAGCACATCATTTGTCTTTTTAGTGACATACCATGTTTTGTTTTATTTGACATAATTTAAAATGGCAAGAGTATGAAGTCGATTAGTTCGGGATTATATTGAATATTATGAATTACGGGGTTCTACTGTATAAATTTTATGAGAATATCATGAAAAGCTTTAAAATGTTTACTGTCAAGAACAGAATATAGGAAGTATCTGAAAAAGAAGAAAAAGAAAAGCATAAATAGGAATTACAAGGATGGTAGGAAAATGAAAAATGTTACAAGTGAATTCATTTTCCATATAAAGACATGTGATACTGACTTTAATTCTGTTATTTGTTAGCAATATGCTTCTCAATATTTAGTAGTCATTAACTTATCTTCGGATACTAAGTTAAAGCAAAGGGCAGCCTACTCCCTGCGGAGCAGTTCTACCAACTCTATGTACATAGTTTACAGGAACTGGAGGTACACTGTAGTTTATCACTAAATCTGTCATTGAGTATGTCTAACCTATAAAAAGAAACCACACAATTATAACTATTTCAAGTATACTTCAACACAAAGAATCTAAAATTCGGATACAGCTAAATAATATTAAAATGTTTTTTTATTTGCATTTATTAGTACACTAAAAAAAAATGATTTTTTTATTTTATTCTCTAAATTTTAGGAAACTTTAATTCATTTATTATAAATGTATGTGGAATCATAAAATCAGTTTCCTTCTAAATTCTATACTAGGTATGGCTCCTTTCAAACAGAATAAAAATGAAATAGATCAATTAACTGATAATTAAGTTCTGAATATTGGAAATAGTGTATTAGCATCAGCAATATATATTTATTCAAATTTTCAAAACTTTGTATATATCAGGTAATGAAAAAGAAATGAATTACAAAATTTCATAGTGATAGGCGATAGAAGCACATAAAATACACTGATTTCAAGGTTATATAAATAAAAAAACATTTTAAAAATAATATATTCTAATCAGCTGAAATATCAGATTAATCACTAAAATTTTGATCATCTTTTTTTAATTTAACCTTTAAAGAATTATCTTGCAGTTTTCAATGACTACCCAGGAATATTTTAGGTTCCGTAAAATGAGCCCACATACCTTGCTTACACCTACTATAAAATCATGATAACAACTAGCTGATCCTTTCTGACTTATCAGGTTCAGTTAAGTCAACTTGAACCTGGTGATTTAACAAATTAAAAGAGCATGAAATTCTCTAAAAATACATGCTTTTATTTTTATTCTAGCTTTAATAGTTTCCCAGATAATGGGTGCAAGTTTGTACCAATTTTTAAAACTAGTTAATGTTTTCAAACCTTGTTGACTGTACTATCCAGCAAGAGTTTTCATTAGGACCAATTGCCTCAGAATTATTAAACTAGAAAAAAAATAAGCGGCCATTTGTAAGAATTGCGCTCTTTAATTTATAAATCAAATATTGAGATGAATAACTTCCATTCAAGAAAAAACTAAAAAAGCAGGATGAAATCAAGATGGCTGACATAATTTGGGGCCATTATATAAGTAAAGATGAAAATAGAAGAAAATAAAAAGCACATGTATTTGTAGGGAATTTTAAGACCTTTAATTTGTTAAACAATTGTAATTTGAAAACTTAATAGCTCTCAAATATTCAAGAAAAACTAAGAAAAAAGGGGAATGAAATCCAAGTGTGGAACAAGCTCCCCTCTCCCTCAGGATTGGGGACTTTTTAGTTTGTTCATCCAATTTCAAGCATGTATATTTTCAAAATATAAGTTAATATTTTAACAGCCCCATTTGGGCCTTGAAATCGACTGGACTATAAGTGGTATCTTAACATGTGTTGAAGCCTCCTGGATGTCTGGATTCTGCAATTAAACCCTTTCCTCAACTTTAATTTCTTGGTGCATCCAGTAAAGCAAGCTTTATGACTATGTTTCGATTTAACATCTAGATAGACTTTTTTTTCTCAGGAAAATTAAGCACTTTTTAAGTACCAAAAAATTATTAACCAAAATTTAAGCACTCAGCTACACCCTAAAGCAATACACATCT
>BGPR01029684.1:0-18509 GCA_013235015.1 Araneus ventricosus | reverse complement strand
AAAAAAAATCAAAAATACCCGTTATTCTTTGCGAAAAACTAAGTATTTCCTTCCTGATTGCAATTTCAAAAAAATGTGACAGATGACAATGGCTATTAAGCGACGATCTAATGACGTTTCAAAATTTATTTAAAAAGCAAATATAGCATATTTATATCTCTATTACTAAAAATAAAGAATTTGAGTGCGCTCTGCAGGGAAAACCGTTGAACCTAGAGCTACAAAATTTGTTATAAACATACATTATAGGTTGTGAAATGTGAACACAAGGCCTTTTTTAATCTTTAATTAATTAAAAGTTTAGCTAATTTATGTTTTTCCTTGATAACTTTCGACAATATTATGATAGAAAATTTATTTTTTACCATTTAAAATATCAAAAATTTATCTTTTCTATGACTTTTCTATGATACCAATTATTTGCAATACAGTTATTTTCCGAAATTTCAAGATCCTTTACCAATATTTTAAATGCATGATTCTGAGGAAATTTTTTAGCATTAATCGAATTTCAAGTAGATGTCATAAAACTACATCCATGCAATAAACAGATAGCGTTGAAACCTCAAAAAAATTAATTTCATCGTTCTTTTCCTGGTCCCTTCAAATAATGAGAACTTCAACTCTAACTTTCGTTCACCATCTCGGATATAAAAGTCCAAGCTGTATATTAAAGAAATAATCCCTCGTTCTTTTGCTTATATTTATATTGGTTAATGAAAATTTTATATAAAAGAATTTGGTATTAATATAGTGGTGCAATTTTTATAAACACGTTCGTTTACAGCGACATGTATGCTTCATTTTCTATGTCATTTCTTGGGCGCTGAAATCAGGAAGAAATGAAATTTTGCGATTTTTCTCCGCACCCTTCATGTGAAGTTATATATTAAATCAGAAAAACAGTACAACCCCTGTTAACAGAAATTGGGTGGTAGCCGTTTCGGAGAACAATTTTTTCCTTAAGCCATGAAAATTAGTGGAATAAAAAGAACCTTTTCTTTCTTAAATTTCTGAATGTGCGGAAAAGCTGCATTGTGATGCAAAAAAGAGAAATATAAAATTTATGGTAATCGGAACAAGTCATGTGTTGCAGCAAATACACAAACTTTAATAAATTTCTTATTTTTTCTCTAATATCTTATATGAAATATAAAAGCAGAAATCAAATATTTCTTACTTTGCATGCCTTCTTATTGATACAACAAACATTTTTATTATGTTTAAAAACAAATAAAACTGAATTTTTTATGTTTAATTATACTACAAGATATCACACAAAATTTGAAACAGTTTTGTGGTGATAATTCAGGTCAACTATACATTTGATGGAAAAGAAAGTGAAAAATTCCACTAAATCTGAGATTTGAAACAGCATATTTGAAAAATAAACTAAACATTTTCCAATTCATAATTTTTACTTTAAGTGATTCTGACATTTCTCTGTGGTGTATACGTCATGAATGGGAGAAGAATTAAAGGATTTTAAATTTTCGGAAATATGCTAATATTTTTATATTTACTTATTTAACAATGTATCTGGTTATTCTCTAAAAAGTGGACCTCGTGTTATGGGATTAGAAGGGGAGTGGTGGCATCATCTCGCACATTCTTGGTATGTTAGCAACACAATTATGTAACATTATTTCTTCGCTTAATAAACAACACCACCTATCTCATTTTTTTTTTTTGAAATTTCAAAGAGAAAGATAATATTCAGTTTTTCGGCATTTTTCTAAAGCGAAAATTTCTAAATATTTTTTTAACATGCAGTAGGAGTAAACTGCCTATTATTTACATCAGATGTTAAAAAAATAAGAATTGTCCGTTATTTGTTGCGAAAAATTGAGTATTTCCTTCCTGTTTGAAATTTCAAAAAATTGATATAGCTGATTTTATTTGTTAAGTGACAATCTCATCTTACACATTGCCTGTCACACCTTTCGGTACAAAAATCAAAACAATCTATGCTAATCTAAGGTTTCCGAAACGAAAATTATTTTCCCTGTCCTATTTATTTCTATAAGTATATATGGAGCATGCTTAATATATGAACCGCTACTTTGGCAAATTTATACTAAATTTATCCTTTCAGTAATTTCTTCTTTAACATTAATTGTAAATATAAGAGCTTGCTCTAATTCTTCAACTTGCTTCATTCCATACTTAATCATGGCGATTGTGTTACTAATATATCTGTATATTTTCAAAAGTCCGCTTAACTAATAAAGAAGGGAATGAAGACTTTGAAGGAAATGAAATAGGAATAAAGAATTCTTCGGCAAACTTTGTTTTGAAGTTTCAATAATGATTAACTTAGGAGCTTTTATTTGAAACATAAGTTTTGTGTGTGTTTCACAACTTGTCTCATAATGGTGCTGAAAACAAAATTGTTTTCAAATATCGATAGCTTTTAATTGCATTATGATAATGATAACTAGGACTATTTGAATGAATGGACAATAATGTTAAACCTTGTTTTGAACTTTGAATAATCAGACTAATAACGTAACTAAATGTAATGGGTCAAAGTTTTAGGAGGGCCACAGAAGCGCAGAAGAGAATTTTGGCCCTACTATCTAGTTCTGATCCTCATTTATAATTATAATTTACCAAGAACCATTCTAAAAATAAATAAAATAAATTAACCTAACATAATTTAGACCAACCCCCAAATTAATATCAAGGTGGTCTGCGGGCCTCAGAATTTCTGGAGCATTTTGGATTTCTGGGTGCGTGTGCAGTGGGCTTCAGGGTTAGGGGCCTTAATGGGGCATATGTCTCTTGTTTTTCTTTTATTTTGTAAATTTTTTTTTAATTTTTGAAGTTTTAAGATTTGAGAAGACATTTAGTAATATTATGGTATGGGTGTGCTGGATTTAAATGTTTATTCTGATTTTGAATAACAATTCTGTATGGTGCCTGTTGGGTAGCACCAGAATGCAAGTACTAGTTCTTGGCGGATGGGTTTTGGGTCTCTTTGGTTTAGTTTGGAGCGTTCGTGTTTCCGACGTTGGTTTCATGAACTGGGTTGTTGTGCTTGCGTGAGTGAGGTTGTTTGGTGTTGGCAGGTTGCCTTGTTCATGACAGGAAGCTCACTTTGCTGCCTCTGGGTAGGCTCTCCGCAGAGGGTATATTTAAAATAAAATGTCAATAACAAAAAAATTATCAAAATAAACCTACACTATCAGCTGTTAGCTATAGAAGATACTAAGATATTCAATTGCAATGTCAAAATAAAAAAATTGTAGAAATTTATATACATAACTCAACATATAAAATGATACACTTTATTTTAAAATTTATTCAGGTGAGTTCCAGCTTTGCTTTTCTGTTTCTCAGAGTTGTTGGGTTCAGATTTGTCGGAAAGGAGGGCTTACATATGGCCATTTTACATTTCTGCAGACCGTGTTCAGGGGCCTAGCCTTGCGTCAGGAGGAGTCTATCATCAGAGTTTCGAGGTCATGTATGAATTCTTTAAAATCTCTATCAAAACTATCAAGATATCTCATCTTTTCTACTTTAAATTCAGCTATCATTCTAAATATAATCAGACTCCTCTTGTTTGGTTTGGGTAGATTATGCTGTTTGGGAGGAATGGCCGGAGAAGGTATGCTGCTTTTGGATGGGTGTTCTTGGAATGACCTGAAGAGGAATTTGGGGCAAGTCTCACAGCGCCGTCGTCCTTCTCTGGCGCCGTCCATTCCGGCTACCAGCTAATGAAACATATTTTTTACATTCAGTATATTTTCCACCTAGAAGAATAGAAATTCAAACAATTTTAAACTACAGTCTTTAAAACTATAAATTACTAGGCTTTCATGTATTAGAGTGCGTGTAATGTAAAGAAATGAAAAAATGCCTTCTTTGGAATTGATGTCAAATATTACAGTTTTAGTAATAATTTGTGCGACTGGCAAAGCACTCTATTAAGAAGTGATTAAATAATAACAGTCAATTTGAATTTCATTACAACAGTAAATCGCTTCATAATAAAATTATATTAAAACAATTTTTTGAAAGAATTTTTAGTATTTTTAAAATAGAAAAACTACGAAAATCGTATGTTATTAAAAAGAGAAGATAATTATCTAAGTCAGAGTGGGTGACAAAGATATTGGTTCTGTGGATGATGTTTTTTTGAGAAATGTGTGGTTTAACTTCCTTGATTTCTTACTGAGCGATAGCAGAGGGTTTGCAGTTACTTTTGAGGATACACCAGGTACCAGATCTTATCAGTTCGATTTGCAAAACTGTAGGTTCTGCAGGACACAAAGACACAAAACCTCTAGTTTCCTTGCTCATATATTAAACATTCAGCTTCAGAGGATAATGTAACTAAAGTATATAAATTCTAATATAGTACTAAATATAGTAGTCGATTTTGTCTTTTCCGATGTAAATTCTCCTTTTCGTTTTAGCGTGGTGCAGAAATGACCAAGCAGCCAATCCCTCCCTTCATACCTACTTTTGACAAATCTCTAAAGGTCACATCAGAGCTTTGGGATATCTTTTCCTTCCCGTATGTGCAGTTGTGTATTGTATAAATGCTTTTAAATTATTTGTTTCCAGTATTTCTTCAAAAGAACTTCAAGCTTCTGCAGAGTTAATATCAAAAATATGCCCATTTCCATAGATTTGAAATGCTTAAAACAATAAATGGTTTCGTTTGCATGTCCTCTGGACGTGCGGTTCCGGCCACTGTCTGCGGGGCTTCCGGGTGTGGGGTTGAGTGGAGGATGATTTATCTGGACCATTTTCTTGTGATCTTCATAGTCAGACTAACAGAGTCCTCAGGACAAATGCCTGCTCAACTAAATCTGAGAAATCATCAAGAATGGTCTAAATGTCTGCAGTGATGAATATATCTTCTCATGGTTGATTAGATGTTTATCAGTTGTTCGTTGGTGGGTGCATGAAAGATGATGACTATCGTGGCGGTGGGGTGATCTGTCAGGCTGACGGTCTGCAGGCGTATAAAGGTGCAGTTGTTTCGGAGAGGCTTTGCCTT
The DNA here is from genome assembly GCA_013235015.1 of Araneus ventricosus. Taxonomy (NCBI): domain Eukaryota; kingdom Metazoa; phylum Arthropoda; class Arachnida; order Araneae; family Araneidae; genus Araneus; species Araneus ventricosus. The sequence continues at coordinate 13,498 of BGPR01029684.1, read as the reverse complement.
TTGCCGTGGGGTTTGTGGGTGCCTCAGATGTCCATTCAAAGATCTCCACCTATGAGACTTTTTTAATAAAACGAACAATTTTGTAAGCGGCTAGGTTCCCTTTAGAACAACTTGTAGAGACACAGGACACAAAACAATTAGCAGAATCGAGAGAATTGGGCGCGGACGACATGGGTGAAGTTGTGGCGAAAGGGAAGAGCTGCCACCATTAGCGGCATCAGGTGATTGTGGTGGGTGGCAGGTGCAGCTTTTGCTTGCATGCATTTACAATTCCCTTCAGAACTTATACATTTGTAAGTAGCATATTCAGCAGCTGTGCTCCTCAATTCTGGGTAGAGTTGGCAAGTACGGCATTGCAGCCGCACCGTTTTGCCTCGAGCGTAAGAGCATGCGAGGTGGTACGTTGGACGTTGTTTTTGCTAGTAGCGAGTTGGTTTGGGCTCCTTGCCTTCTTGGTTCTGCCGTGCCTGTCCGGATTTGCAGGCTCTTTCTAGATGTGCGATGATCAGCCGTCTTCATGCAGCCAGAGCAATTTCCTAGTTAGATTCAAGGCAGAAAGAATAATTTTATGCCAGAAAACATAGATTGTGACAGAGGCTCTAAACCCAAAACTATTTTGTGCAAGCCCGTATTTCCTTACCTGTATTTGCACCAATTCTCATGTCTATATTCTTTCTCATTTTCAGTATTTTCTGTTGATGTGGAAATCTCAGAGTGGGAGAGTGCAAATAAGGTGAAGCAAGTATAGATTTTCTCAGATGGTATTAGGTTCTGGAACTCTAGCTCTAATGCCTGCCTCGCACAGAAAAAATCTTAATAAATGGCTACAGAACAAATGATGCTCATAAAATAGACTAGGTTTCTACTTTCCTGCGATGCCATATATATATTTTCACGTTCTTCGGTTACTGTTTGCGTCCTATATAGATGGTTGCAAGTATCGACCGATAGAGTCCCAGAGTAGTACTCGTGATTTTAAAGGCTTTTCCATATGACGTTAGATGATGCATATTTCAACAATGTTGTATACTCACGGACTTTTCTTATTAGACAATTCCATTTCTCAACAGATAACTATTTCCTGTACAAGCCATAAATTAAAATATCTCTTCTAATTATATAAGTCAATAAATTCGTTCTCCATCGATAGATGAAAAAAGAAGAATTCACTCACAGGCATTTTCCTCTATGACCATTATAATTTTTTGAAATTTTATCAGTCTGGTAGGTGTTTTTTATGCAAGAGTTCTCTGGTTGACTGGCTGTAGTTGGGAGTATATGTCACATTGAGAGATGAGTTCACTGTTCTCTCACTTATGGTATATATATTATATATATCTATATCCTGCAGTTCCATGCTTCAATCATCAAGAAAATCAGTTCACTCTAACATTTCAATGTCTCAAATATTGAATAATTAGTTAAATAAGTGGTTATCACCCTGGCGCTTTAATCAATCCATCTTTACAACTTCTTACCCTTCTTGTTCCTGAAAGAGTGTGTTCTGATCTGGCAGGAGACAGAGTGATCTGTTTGGTTTGTAGCGGGGATTTAGCGCATTATAAGTGAGGTAATAGGGTCGTTCATTGGTATGGATGGCTTTGGACATCCTTGATTTGCTTCTTTTTTGTGCTATCTGAGTGGTTTTACGGCAGTCAGCGGTTATTTGCATGACTTTATGTCATTTTACGCTTACGTAGGTGGGGCTGCACTTTGTAGTAACGGCTGGGAATTGGAAGGTGAAAAAAGGCAAAGAAAGGCCGTTATAAGAATTGGCGTTTCATACGGTGAAACATGGGGACGTATTTGGTCAGGTGGACTGGTTTGGGCCGGTGTCAGAGGTTGGACGAGGTTGGTTGAAGTTGGAAGTGTTGATCGCGGTTGATGACAGATATATTAATTAATATAATATAACACTATTTTTTTTGGCATCAAAATTTTACCGATTGTAGGTCTACGGTCATTTCTTTAAAATACGCATTTATTACGAAATTATTAAAATTTTAAAATACCTACTAACATTCAAACTCAAACGAAGATCTCTCTATCAAATGCCGACGACCCTGTACGTCAAAATGTCGTATATCTTCGAAATTTCTTGGCATCTAACCAAAATTTATTTCTTAGGTATTTTTTTATAGAAACTTCAAATATCTTATATATATTTTAAAGTAGATCATCTTCCTTTTAATCAATATTACAGTACATGGAATATAGATAATGTGGTTTTTTAGGGTTATTTGATCTCAATATCAAATTATACATGGTGCAAATAAGTATTTATCATTTTCTAAACAAAAAAAATTAAAACGGTAGCAAGAGTTCTTGTGTGCGTTGTTTTGTGCAAGGGTCAGTAATTTAAATACGGTTTAGAGTTACAGTGAGATTTATGTCAATTTGTGGTAACCAAATTTATGTGCTTTAGTGATGGTGGATGGAATGGAATATTAAAAGATGAAAGAGCTATATTTGGATAAGCAAGAAAATTGGCATTTCTATCTGTAAGTGAATTTTGTGCCTAAATTATTATTTTACTTTTCTTTATAAATCTATGATTAATTAGAAGCAGATATTTCCTAAACCATTTTATTCTTAATATAAACATTTACCATTTTGTAAATAAAATTTAAATATATAATTCTCTCTTCTCTCCTCATATATAATTTAAATTTATAAAAATTAAAGGTGGTGTATTCTTGCGTTACGTTTCAGAGATAGTAAGTGTAGATGGTGTTTAAAATGGCATTTTTTAGGGTGCGGAAAAATTTAAGATGCCTGCCAGGGGTTAGTAATCGGAGACTTTTGGTAAATTAGATGTGGACGTCAGCTCCTTTTATGTCCAGAACCCAGAACAAATACTCACTACATTCTAATAGTAGTATATTAAAGCAACATTAGCTATTCTAGAGGTAACCTTTCATGAGAGAATTTATTTATGGTATCAGAAAAAGTTTAAACCTGTGAATTTTAAGTTACTACAAAATTTATAACTGAACCCAGCCTCCTGAACTTTTTTTAGATATGAGATCTATCAGAGGCGTTATTTCTTGGAGATTTGGGTACCTCTTGTTTTAAATTCAAAAGGAGACAGCGGAAAAGAGTAGCAGGTGGGTACATTTTTTTTCCGCAGCTGTACATTGGATCATTCCTAACAATTCTCATACCCCAGGAGTAACTCTAGTAAATAGAGCTAGTTATAAAATATAGATAAAATAATTGAATTCTAAATCAGCTCATCATTCTCTCTCGCTATAACACTGGTTGCAGTTCTTTATTTAAGGTGTAATTGCCTTTATAAATGAGGAATCGAAAATCTAATCTTTAGTTTTAAGAATTTTTTAGATAAATACTCGTTATTTCGAGCTAAAATAGTGGTAGTTCAACAAGAATAAATCCATATAAATGGTTAGCATCTATTAAATACTTTCCTTATTGTATGCAGGGAAATGATAAGATTAAAACCATTATACTCATTGGAAAGGTGTCACAACAATGATGCTAGACGGTGGTGGACTGCGGTTTGTGGCAGTGGAGTAGGCAGGAGGAAAGAAAAAGTGCCGTTAAGCGCAAGAAAGTGCTTGCTGTTTCCCGGTGGCTGCCAGGACTGGGTTATGGACAGATTGTTGGACTGTGTCTATTTGTGACAAGGAATCAAAAGGTTGTCATACAAATTGTTTAAAGATGAAATAATAAATCTTATTTTAGGATAAATACTATTAAAATACTTAAAATATATTATATATATCTAGAAAAATCTATAAATTTAAGTAAATACAAGAAACATCATGGAGATCCGATTTGGGAAGAATGTTTTGTTGAGCATTGGCTGGGATATCCAAGGCCGTTTTAGTTGGTGGTGTGGCTTTATTTTGCTTTTGTGTTTTGTTGTGTATTTTGCTTTTGCATGCATTTGCTGTTGGATCGCTGGGCATTCCACATTTAGGTAAAGTTGCATTCCATTTCACTTTCCAAAGAGACAGTGGCCTTTGACTGCATGAACATTCTCTGCATCTCATTCCCTGAGGCTCATCTTGTCTCCATCTACAAATCTTCTCTGCCTCCCTTGAATGCCCACATACCCTCTTCAATAATTTTATTGCTTATAGAATGGCAGGAGCAATTAAATTTTCATATTCAGAACCTACAATTCATTAAGTTTTGCGGCGGCGGATGGTAGGCGTTGAGTGAGGCGTTTGGCGGAAGGTTGACTTTGGAAACTACTAGGCATTCAGACCGACACAGAATTTTCAGGGATCTGAAGACCTTAGTACAGAATAAATCCACTCCTAAAATATTTTGAAAATGAAATGTCAATCTTTGAATGCTGGAATCAATGTACCGTCACATCAGGAAGAGGAAAGAAACAACCCATTTCCCAGAAAATTAGGGAATAAGCTATATTCAAATTGAGGTCGAAATTTTTCTTCTTATCTTTAGAACCAACTTCTATAATAGCTAAGTGGGTCTTTTCGCGGCTTCTTCATGCTGAAAACTAGTGGTATTTGAAATAGCCATCTTTCTCTAGTGGATTTTATTTGCGTTTTTTTTTCGCATTCACTAGTGTATTTACAATTATTTTATTAATTATGCAAGTTTCAAATTCTTCTAAGAATGATCCCACAGCTATATACTACTCTAAATGCGGGCTCTGGTGGATACGTGAGTTTGGTCAGGAGCTGCATTTGTCGGCGTTGGATGCTGTGCAGTATTTTTTCATCTGTGCGTTATTGTTTTGTATTGTATTAGAGTATTTGGGTGGATAATGCACATTTGCATACAGTTGCTTGTGGCAAACAGGTAGAGACAGAGCGTTGGGGTGGTGGTAGTTGGTGCGATAAAGGGTGTACATTTTGTAGATTCCTTGTTCATAGATATTGATCTAAATTTCAGATATTTCATCGTCACAAAACATTCAATAAATCTCCCAGTAGATTACTAAGCTGGAAAACATTAGTTTTCCATCTATTAGCTAAGTATTTCTATAATAGTGCTTATCATATGTTTAAATAATATACAAGACATTTCAAAGCAGTTTAGAGATATTAATTCAATTTCAAATCTAGCATGTGACAGCGTACTAAGTGATTATGTCATCTCTATTTCTAATTTCATCTCATTGTACTTTTCTTGTCTTCAAAGATAATTGTTTATTATTTAAATATAAAATTTTGTGAAAAATACTTTGAATATTTTTAATCAACTATCAAGTGGATGGTTGTTGTTTGATTATTTGGGGCGGACTTGTAGAGGTTTGTGTGTTTGAGGTGCCGTTGTGCTGGATGGTCAGCAAGACAGTATGCACTTTTGGTATTTTGCCTTGTGGGCGGGTTTGTGTGATCTTTGAGAAATTCAAAATGGATTTCTGAAAGAAAAATAATAAGCTCTCAAAATTCTCTAAAAGTAAAATTTAATAATAATACTCACTTTCAATCTACAAACATCCATCTCAGGTAAGCTCAACCAGAACAAGGTTGAGACCTCATAATTGACTAGGATTTTGTATTATTTTATTTTCAAATGAGTATTTACATCCAAAGAACTGACACCAATTCAGAAGCAAGACAGAGAGTCTGATGGTAAGATGAAGCTGGCCAACAGCCTGAGGGTGCATTGATAGATGTTGGCATTGTATTGCTGAGAAGCCGTATTTGGAGACTGGTTTCTGCATATTTCTGAGCTTGTGCTCTGGAAATTACAACAAAGCTTAACATTGCTTAAATGGGGTTGTGTGATTTGTGCAATTCGGTTATGGTTTTGAGTTTTATGGCGTGTTGGATATGTTGGCCAGTGCGGTTGCTGTTTCGTGGATTGTATGGGCAGTTTTCTGGGCTGAGGTTTTGAGCTGACCAGTTTTGAGGTTGTTTCAGAGTGAGGCTTGAGTGGAGTAGCCATGGCAGGTTGCCTAAATTTAAAATTAACAAATCAATCCATAGCTATCAGCAAGAGTTGGTTGTTCTATTATATAACAAAATCCAGGCAATATGTAATTAAAATTTTGTATTAATATTGGTAAAATGAGGGTATAATGTATGAAAGATTATCTAGATTTTCAGGCATCATTGCAGCGGTTAAATTTTACTGCATGGGCAGTGCTTGGGGGACTCTCTAAGTCGGCTCAGGTCACCTTTGTGGATATAGCAATACCCACGTGGACTTATCCCATTCAGGTTTCAATGCTCCTCTAATCAATTAAAACCATGCAAATCCAAAACACAAATAATATAATAAAAGAAAAATCAATTATCAGACCTAGACTGACAGCTGTTACTGTAATATTCTACAATATTCTAACTTCAGCTCCTTCCATAATAAACAAGAAAAAGAAAGCGCAATACAAAATAAAAGATAATTTCCCCAATTCAGAGAATACATTTATCGTCCTTTTCCACCCTAAAGTGTCAATTTCCTCTTTACAAAATTTCAGAACAATGTGGTGAGTGGCAGGGAATGTTTATAACTCTCTACCTCGATGGATAAGTGGAAAATTTAAAAACTTGGTAGCTCTGAGGCTTGGGAATTTGGTACATGTTTTTTGGTGTAGCTGGTGAGAGAGGTTGGTGCCGTAGGTTTCGGGAGAATTTTTGGGGTCTCCGGGGGACTCTGGAATTTATGTCTAGATTGCTTGTCACGTTTTACATTCAGTTACTTTAGGTTTACTTAAGGTAAATGAAGTTACATTTAAAAGGAACAGATGGTGGCTGCTTGCCAACTCATTATCTGCCACTGCTACATTTAATTTCTTTAAAATATTTAAATTCAAATTACATTCGGTAATGCATCACATACGGAGAAACTTTAGTGCATAGATACCATAACAGGATGAAATGAGTCTCATTAATTTTAAAGCCTTGACCGTTAAATAAAGCCATAATTTATTTTAAAATCATATACATAGTCTAAACAGACGGAAATTTCAGGAAGTTCTAGACTATTATATCAAGGTACAAATCTGTATTTTTTGCTTATCCATGAATTTACTTAGTGAACTCCCAACCTTTCAAAACAAATAAGTTTATTATTGGAAGTTAAAGACAGGATTTGGATTGCCAACATATTATCTTACTCTGATACTTTACTTAACTTTATTCTGATCCTAATACAAACTTTCAATCCTTGGGTAGAATGAGTAAGGTTCATGATAGGTTATGGGGTGTTTTTTGGGAGTTCAACGGAGGGGTTTTTTGGTTGCGTTTGCAGGCATTTTGAGGAGGTTCGGGGACTCAGTAGGTGGGGAATTGCTTGCATTTACAAGTAGTCTCAAAGCCCTATACAATAAATAATCGAAAATATAACAAATTCCTCAAAATTCTGTATTTAAACTAAATACTACCAATTATCCTTCTAACAAAATATCTAATATTCTTAGTAAAACAATTAAGGTGTCTCATAGAGCTTCAAGCGCAAATCCTTCCTTTGCTGTAAAACCTGTATTTGAGCGGCAATCAATTGCTTCAGTACTCTAGGGTATCTTCCATTATATTTCTCTTCACAAGATGTGGCAGGTTGGAAAAGGCTTGCTCTCTCCAAGTCCTACCTGGCCCAGGAGCCGATGAAAGAGATTTTCCTCACGTGCTCCCTTCCAGAGGTTGCTCTCATTCTCTAAATGAGCTGCCCATACAGTATCAAACAAGGAAAGGCACTAAAGGTAATTTACCCATAATTCGTTATTGGGCCTTTCAAAATAGAATGGAGTTTCCATATATTCATTGTGCTGCATTTCTGCCAAGACATACTAGGTGTAAGTATAGGACGGGGTATACAAATTCTTTGGATCATATGTTTGCTCCCAAATTATAGATGGCTTCCCATTCTCGATTTCAAATCACATAGCTGACAATAGTTTTGAATCACAGGAGCCAGGAAGGTTCTTCCTTCTCTCCATAAAGCCTTTTCTCATTAATTCAATTCAAATAATTATACCTATCTCACTAAATCATGTCTACGTATCCAGTACTACTTTGAGGTTGTATTTGCCTCGTACGGTTTTGCTGCTTTTATCATATAGTTTTGTGTTTGTCTTTATTTTTAATGAATGTACATTGTATAACATCTTATAGAGATAGAATTTCTGCAGATTAAGCACAATTCTCAAGCGGTTTTGGGATGGATAGGGACATGTACCGGGATGACACTGGCCAACCGAAATGTCGGCTCTTAAGAATTTTGCACAGTAAGGTTTAAACTGCAATCAAGCTTTGCTACCGAATTCGGTGCTTTCAGGGAATTGAAATTCCATGGAGCAAATACTCTTGCAATGATTTTAAAATTGTTTCTATTTTAATTAATTGTATTTCTCATGAGGGGTTGATGGGTCTGTAATTCCGACAAGATTTATTTTGTAATTTAAATCAACGGTCAGGTGGGGGCGAGTTCCTGTTTCAACTCGACTGTTTTGTCACCATGGTGCTGCTTTTCGTACGTGCGACCGTTGACAATTTCAATTTCTAATCCTTTAAAACTGCAACGTATGCCAAAGTAATGTGATGTCTTTATTCTTCCATTTCTCAAACGGTAGCCATTCGCCAATTTCGTTCAGCGCCGGTGACCGAGCTTCTGTGGGACATGAGGTTTTGGACATAGGGTTTTAGCGGACTTGCTCAGGCGTATGTTTTGGGTTCGTTGGACGTGGGCTGGGAGGATGAGGTTTGGGAGTATTCTCTTGGTGCCAGGAGGCTGTCTGGGTTTTGCATAAATGGAAGGAAATACCTCAATTCTCAATACTTCGTTACACTATTTTCAATGCTATAAAGACCCTGCTCCTCCCTACACACGAAAAATAATAAATTATTCAGTAATGGATTTCAAAACTAAACATTTCTATCTTAAATTCAAAAGTAGGCAACATATCAACAAACCTCGAAATTTTAGTACTGGCAAAATGAGAGATAGTACCTCCTCCATATTCTTAAGTCCACTGTTGCAAATGCTTCAATTCACGGTATTTACAGAGACTAAAATACAAAATATACCAATTCTCCAGGAAATTTATATTCTTTTGGTCCATATCCCATTTCAGGCAGGGCATGCAGTGGCCCTAGTATGACAGGGCATGAAACCAATTCTACAGATCCTACGTATATGGGGCCTTCTTTAAGCCTGAAATCAACATGGTGCAAACGTCAACCCTCATTGGTGTAGCGTGGAAAGGTGGGTGAAATATAATTATGGTGGTAAGTGGGTTCAATTTGGGTTCAGTCCCAGTGGCCTCGTCGGGTTAGTATAGCGACGGTGGGAAGGCATTTTCCTAGGTAACAAGGAATCCCTTCAGCCTAAAGTAATTTTAATCTATAATTTAATCAATTTAAAATTGCCTACTCCTAAAAATAATGTTCCTTCTCTTAAAATTAATTCTAACAAACAGATTTAAGAAATTTAGGCCTTGCCATATCTGTTTATTTGGATACTTGTTTGAGCCTATTTATTATTAGTTTTAAACATCTCAAGAGCAGTTGTTGTTTTTTAATAAAAGGGAATGAGGCTAGAATGCTATTTTGTTGCTTTTATATAAAATCAAGGAATTATTAAGAAAGGTTGAAGAATGACGAAGTTTTCCATATTTATAAGTTTATCATGCCCGACTCTTCAAACAATGTTCAGATTACCATAAAATTTTATCATTTTGCATCAAGGAAAACTTTGCCTATCCCAAATTAAAAGGGTATTTTTTATTCCACTGGTGGCGAAATAGTTTATCAGATTTAGTAAACCCTATTTTGGTTAACCGGGGTTCTGTGTCCTCTTGGGTTCGTAACTTCCCTTGAGAGGGTTCAGTGGGAATCATAAGGATTTATAGTTTTTTAGATTTCGTTATATTAAGACATAGAAAAACCTTCCTCTTTAGGAAGGGTTTCAGAATTTTCCTGTACCGGGGTTCATTCACCATCTAATTTTACCTGCTCTTCAATTAATAGTTTTGCAAACTAGGTTTTATGTTTGGTGGCAGGGATGGGTTGCAGTGTTTGGAAGGACACTTGGAGGAACTGATGGGTTGTTCTTTTCTTTTCCGCAGGTTTCATATCTATTTGACCTGCAGTGGATGCATTCCGTGAGCATCCAAACCAAGTTGGTTGGCCATTCGTTCTATAGGATCATTTCAGAACATTTGCAAGGAGGTTACGGAAAATTCATCAATTAGGCCTCCATAGATAATTTGGAAATTTCGTTATTATGCCATTACGAATTTATCAGAGATTCTCAAAGGAAAAACAAAATTTATAGCCACTATTCAAATGTAAAACCATGGGGCATTTCAATTTACAATTATCACTATATCAAATTCCATGCTCTAAGGTTCAATGGGTCTGCCCTGCCAGAGCTCACCATTCATCTATTTTTTGTAGTAGGGGATCTCATCTCTTCTTTTAAATAGGCCAACATTCTTCCTTCATAACAAATGCCTCGCATCTATCATATCTTCTTTAGAAATTCTAGCCGAAGAAATATAAATTTTCCTTCATAAATACTAAAATTTCCTTTAAATTCGTTGTGGGCAGGATTTGAATGGAGGAGTGGGTGTTTTGGTTCATTTTGGGTGTGCTTGTGCCATAATATTTTAGGAGTGGGATGGTTGGTGTAGGCAGGGGTTGTTTAGGTTTGGACGTTTTTGGTTTCGAGTTTTTGCATTTAACAATGTCTGTTCTAATATACTAATTCTCTACACAATTTTACTTTAAACCGTTAACACCAACTGGTATTTAGAGGCCAGCGTTCTTCTAGATACCTTTGTAGATGATGGTTTAGTGGAGAATCCTGCCATTCGGACAAGGGAAGAGAGTGCTCAATTAAAGCTTGCAGTTAGTTCTTATTTTTTTTGGGATGTTCAAACTCTCTCCATTTTGCTGGACGGATATCCTCCATCCAGCTTCGCGGTAAAGAATGAGATTTAAGTTAAGGATGCTCAATTTAGTTCATCCTGAACAATTTTTAATACATTTGATAGAAAATAAATTTAATTAAAAATAGATTATTCAAGAATTTTTTTAAGTTTAATTTTAGTTTATTTATATACAATTTAAAAGCCAAGTAGATATGATTATATCAAGCATATAATATTTCATCTCAAAGTTGTATTTATTGTTTTCATTCCTTTGTATACTTTTGTTTTATCTGGGTTATGTGGTTTTTTTTTCACCATTTATGTGACATGGTTTTTTTTAGAGTCTTGTTTTTTTGAATGAGCGTTAATTGGCTGCTTTCCAGGGGTGAGTAGCAGCCGTTGTGGTGAACACGGGATGCGTTGGTTGGCGGTTTTGGAGGCAGTCGCCTTCAGAAATTACTGAATGGAATATAACCCTCTACATCCACTCAAACAACTCCTTCAACTGTTTTAATTTTGCTCATTGTGTGAAAGTAAGTTGGAATAATATTTTGGGTGCGTTTTGCATTTGCTTTTTCTTTTTCGTCTTAAAATTGCTGTTCTTAATTTCAGATTAACAACTTTATTTAGATTCTGTTTCTTTTTTAGTTTTTTTGTACACGAAAATGGTACGTTTACATGAAATTTTTGTATACCAAGGTTTAATCAAGTTTCCTTCAAACCTGTGTAAATGCAACATATACTATTTAAAAATTCACTTACTAATTTCAATAGCCTAAGCGCATTTTAGGAGGCAGAAGATATACAATTCAGAAGGAATTTTGTAGGGTTTTGTTGTCAGATAGTGGCGCGGGCCGTTTCGGCGGTCGGTGTTTTTGTGGTTTTGGTTTTGCCGTTTTGTCTGATTTTTAAACTTATTTGTTGGGGAGGCGGGTATCAGTTTGGGGAATTGCAGTTCCATTTTAATGAGTTCTAACCACTACAAAAGATCTAGAAACTTCGAGCTTTTGTGCAACCTCTAGCCTCTAACCCTGCAATACCTCCCTTGTCGATAAGTATAAACATTAGCATTTTCCTTATTTCTCTATATTTTAAACTAAATTTTAATTTTTTAAATCCTTCTCTCAAGTTAGTAGACTACAGTTAGTATGTTTCTGAGATGTTTCTCAGATTCATTTTTTATAACTGAGAAAGATTCCACTAGGTGCACTCCCTCCCCTCTCTTTTCCATACTGCTACTTCCCAAGCAGATACTTTTACGCACAGACCTGTTTAGGCCTACTTCTTAAATACATACGTCGTCTTTTGGAAGAAGAAAATTGTTTTGAATTAGATATCATTTTAAATATGATGAATTTGTAACCACTACTGCAACAAAATATAAGATGTACCTTCATTCTGACATGAGATTGTTTTACTGTTTTCATTTTGTTTTTTTGGCAGCATTAAATTGTATGGTTTCGAGATTCTGGAGAGCTATCAAGAACTGCCTCACTAAACCTTAGGTCCCCCCCAGTGGCCAAGAAGGCTCCCCGTGCAGGGGGGTGTTTTGTGATTCTCATATCCTTGGGGTTCAAAGGAATATTTGGTCAAAGTTTCAAAACTTTCTCGTTATTTCTCTCTTTTGCCTAATTGCAATAGACAGCCTAAATGTAAAGTTCTACATCAATTACATTAATCCTTATAAAGAGGTAATATTGATTACATAATTTCTGAGAGAGATTTATTAGAAAAGAAATATAAAGAAATGAATTTAGTTGAGAATAAATATTACTGTAAAATCTTTCAAAATTTCAACATTTTTCCCCATATTGAATTTTATACTCAAGCAGCACTGTTAGTATTTTATATTTGGGTGAGAAAGTTCCATATTCATAGCAGCCTGAAACTCTAAACATTCTTGAAAGTATAAAGGAAAAAAAAAAACTTTATGGATGACTTAATACAACAATTGAAAATATTGCCGAAAAAAATTACTACAATGCCATGACTCAATAGAAGGCAAATTATTAATATTCAAGTATTCATACAATAGCCCTGTCAGCGTGATACAGTAACAATTGGCTCTATAGTGTTGCCATGGGACTGGTTTTCAATGCTCATTGTAGTGTCACTCGTGTTTTGGGGATTATGAGTAGTCAGTTAGATTGATGTCATTTAGGTTTATTGTGGAAAGATTTGTTTGATTCTCTGTGCTTTGTGCTGGACTGGCTGCTGAAGTTTGGGATCTCTAAAGTTGCTCACAAATACAACCCTCTAAAGGAAAAAATTATAATGAAATTTGAGGATATAGATCTATATTCGTCACCAGGAAAGAAAAGAAAATCACTTCTGTGAAATAGTAGATGGTTACTATTCAGAGTAAGAGCTGACACCAGATGAAATTTTCGATTTCATCTATGTCTAAGAAACTTCTCAGATCTTTACTAGTTTTACAAGTGCATCATGTAAAAATACAAATTTAAGTAATGATACTCCATACCCATCTAAGCATCAATTTTAGCACTAATATTTTTCTATATTATTTTTTCAAATTATTTTATTAGTTGTACGAAAGTCTCAAATCCTTTGACAAAAAATTGTGCCAGCTATACAACTCTAGAAAACGGAAACTAATTACTAGATATTTGGGTTTTGGGTGACAGGTGGGTTTGGAACGTTCGTTGATGGGCGGACTGGTGG
>BGPR01029683.1:0-19132 GCA_013235015.1 Araneus ventricosus | reverse complement strand
TTATTAAATTAAATTTCAACTTAATAGAATCGTTTGAATGAAATCCACATTTATGATCAATATATTTGAAATAAAAAATTACGAATAATAAAAAAAAATTACGAAATTATAAATCTATTAGATTTATAAAATTTTTATAAATCTAATAGATTAAAATAATTTAATAAAATCGATCCAAATAAGCAGTTTAGTGAAATTTTCACCGAATTTTTCAGTCTTAATTTTTATTTTACTGTGCTATGTTCAAATAATTATTATAGGCGCCTTCCATAAAGAAAGACTACATATTGAATTGTTCTCATGAAAACAAGACCGAAAAGCATTTTCCACTTTTACTCTTTCACTCACATGGCCGTTACTTTTCGGTAATTTGCTCTCGTATTTTTGTAATTTTTGAAATGCTGTATTTCTGTGTTCTTATGTGTTATACCGGCGAGGGATAGACTGTAGGAAGGATGAAATTTTCAGGCGACTTCTTAAATGGGCCATCAGCTCAAAACGGATGGGAATTTTCATTATCCTCAACTCTCTTTCCGTTGAAGATTGAAATACATTGGAATCTACCTGTAACAAAATCGCTTGGTTCTAGTTGAAAAATTCGCTATGGAGAAAATTTCGTTTTACTTAGATTAGAGATTTTTGCAATTATTTAAGTAAATGTTATAAACATTTTAGTATGTGCGATAAGTTCAAAAATATTTAATTATGACTTTCAATTAAAAATGAAATAATATTTATTATAAATTTATTAAAAATATACTAATTTTTATTGTATAAATAAAATGCTCAAAAGTGAAGACAATTCACCAATTTAGAGAATAATATGTACTAGTACGGATAAACATAAAATGCGTATTGTCATATCTCCACTCCACCCCGATTCTTGGAATCTTGACCCGTAGAAAGTTTGCTCCAGTGCCAGGGAAATACATTATTTCCCTGGTCCTGGTTTGCTCCCTCTGTAGAAACCCAGGTCCCCACAACTGCATTACCCTTCACATAGCATTCTATTGTTAAGTGTTATCACTGGAATGAACAATGCGAGTGGTTCCAGAAACAGGCACGTGTGAGCGATTTGTTTGCACAGAAATTAGCAACTTTCCTCAAAAATGACAAAAGTCGAAAAGATAAAGGTCTGAAAAAATTCGTTATAGGGAGACAGCCACTTCGTTATATGGAGAATATTTTGAATGTTATTTAACCTTCCGATTAAAAATTTCGTTATAGGTATAAACTCGCTGTAGGGAGACTCTACTGTATAATTTAAATTATGAGAATTATCTCCATGATAACGAACAACTTTTCAGTGGCGCAGCGAGATGTAAGTGGCGCCTGGGTCTTAATATTATATTTTTGCGCTCCCCAAGTCATCATCAGGGGTTTAGCTTATGGCATTTTTCTCCTCTTTATTGTATTTAACTTTATAAATTGACATAAAAGCATGTTTTGTCATCATGGCCAGTGGCAGCTTGGGAACAATATGTTGTTTTTACCTCAGTTGTCATCAGTGGTTTAGCAAGCGTAAATGGCACCCGGAAAAGGTATTATTTTTATCCTCATCATATTTTGCTTTAATAAATGGCACAGACGCACGAATGTTTTGTCTCCGTGGCGACCCCCCCTTGTCTCCCGGGTAGCTATACCACGGCAACTTTTGCTTTAAAAGTTTTCGGTTTTCGACCCCTGCTTCGAAAGCTTTTAACCTCAGCAAGTGCCGTTGGAAATCTGTCGTCGGTTGCTTTGACTTCTGGTCTCTTTCAACACCATAGCTCCAAATCTTATGAAATTACTCGTAGAAATGGTGGAGGGAATGAAAGTTTTCTTTAATAATTTCTCCGTACAAAAGGAATGTATTTTCGCTCCCGCCCCCTCCGCGGCGGGCCGAGATGAATTTTTTTCCCCACCAGATCGTAACAGGAGTTAAGCCGTTTAGGAGTCTGGACCCTTAAAAATAAGTAGAACCTCGATTATCCGGGCCTGTGTCAACCGAGGTCTCTGTTAACCAAGCCAGCACCAGAAAATTGAATTGTGTTTTTTATTTTTTCTTAAAGTCAACGAATTTTTCAAAAAAGAATACCAAATTTGGCATTGGAGCCTATTTTCACGATTTAATGGCTTGAAAAACCCACCCCGATCCAGCCTACCCGTATGGGTGTAAGGTCCGTCAATGTGAAGGCTTGTAGAATATCACTATCGGGGAGTGAACTCAAGAAGTTATTTATAGAAAAGACCAGAACACAGTTCCATTCTTAAACACTTCAATAATGATGTGAGCAAATTCCATGTATTATCATAATAAAATTTCACTGTAAATAAGTCGGAAAGTTTATACTTGTTGAGCTGGGTAAAATATTCTTTTCTGAAAAGTGTAAAGGTAACGGCCAAAATCAGTAACATTCTCGAAACGTCTTATCAAAACTAATTACTGTTTCAAAAAGTGCACGTCAGGAGTTTGATAACTAATAAAAGAGACTGTTAAAATATCCATACGTGGTCGCACTTCCGATCTTATTTTTACAATTTCAAATAAGCAATTTGGAAGCCCTTTACTGGGGATGGGGAACGTGCGGCCTTCTGGAATTTCCGATGCGGCCTTGCCAGTTATTTAGAATTTGCCTTGAAATATGTAATTTTCTGTAGTACAATAATAATTACAGAACAATAGCTTTTAAGATTTTGCTCGTGCGTCCTTTTGCCGACTGTCGAAAATTAATGAGGCCTTTCAGCGGAAAAAGTTTCCCCACCTCTGCCCCTGTCGAAAGAAAACAACTCATGATTAAAAATGAGTCTCTGTTAACCTTTTATCCGAGCATCCGACGTGATTACAGTCCCAATCTACTCGAATAATCGAGGTTCTACTGTACTCAATTCATTATTGAATTCTTGTATAGAATTCGTGTATTGAATCTCATCAGAAACATATTTTGCTTCTAAATGTTTGAAGAAGCGAAATTTTTCGGATTGCGAATCCTACAGAACAAAATTTGGTCCTTTCGAATCTCCTAAGAAAAGTTCTCACCGTTTGCAGTAATTAATATAAAAGAACCTAAAAAATTTATTATAAATTACTAAAACACTTCCGTAGGTTCCATAATTTTTTCCTTGACATCGTTCACTGTTTGAGGAAAAAAAGAAGAAAAAATTACCCAAGTTTCAAGAAATGTCGTCACTAAAAATTGGGGAGAACGCATCTCGAAAATCTAGTCTCTCAAAGCAAATGGCTTGCATATAATGCTTGAAAAGAATGGTTGTTGAGTACCTCTTTGTTGCTAAAAATCTCATCATTTAAAGTATAAATTAAAAGGTGAAAAGTATAAATAAGAAACAGAAGATTTAAACAAAAAAAACCGATAACAATACACCTTTTTGCGTGCTCAACGCAACAGCATCAAGTGATTGCATCAACAAAAAAAATACAACTATTAATATTTAAAACACATAAAATAGAATTTAGAAGATAAAAGAGATTATTCAAAATGGAAGGAATGGATAAGAACCCGTATGACTAACTCTTTCAAAGACCACTCGCCATAGGGGTTCTAAAATGGACAAAATTTTCTGTCAAGGGTAAGATTATAAATCAAATGTATACCCCTTGTGGCCTGAATTCTGTCCAACCGCAAAACGAGAAACATTTTGAAAAATCAAAAGGCAAAAAATCCTAAATAAAAATCCAAAAGAAACTAGAGTTTTAAAAATAATTTACCCTCTCTGCCGAAATTATGATAATAAAACAGGATACGCCAGACGCGAAATGACAAAGGGAATAAAAAATATTGGAAGCTAGCAACTAGCTCCATCTATGAAGAAAAATTCCACCTAATTAATCAGAAGAAAAAAAGCTAATATTTAGACAGTTATGACTAATAAAATTAAAATAAGCTATTAATAAAGAAAAATTAAAAACTTTTTATACTTATTTGAAAAACACTATTAACATTAATGAAAGAGTATGGGAATCTGTTGTCTATAAGAATATTCTTTAAATTATCTAAAGCTTTAACAAAATTTAAATGGTTATTACAAATGCTATTTATTCTATTAATTTGAGAAATAGAATTCTTTAAAAATTTAAAATGAAGATTTGTATGAAAATTACAAAGTGTAATAGCCTTAAATTTAAATTCATTTCTTTTATTAAATATACCATTAGAGACTCCTGAATTAAATATTTCAATTTCCATATCTAAAAAGTTGCATTTTTTTTCATTATTAGTTTTGTTTAATTTAAGCTCTTCTTGATAGCAGTTATAAATGGATTTAAAATTATCATAATTAAACACTGAAAGGTCATCTATATAACGTAATTTATATTTCTATTATTTGTTTCTGTATCATATTAGAAATAGCTGCATATGCGCCATTATACATATTTCTAAAAGTTTTTCATTAAGTTTTAATTAATTTTTGACTAATTAATTTATAGTTAATATCTTTGTAAAACTTTGCTAATTATAACTGTCATCATCTAAAAGATATAAATCTAGATTTTTATTTCACTTATCGATCTTTATTTTATAATAAGACAATTTATCCTCTTTTAGTCATATATAGCCCAAAGCCTATAGTCTGTGGATAAATCCATACTTGATCTTACGGCAGGCGCGCATTTGCAGGAGTTACTTATATCGTTCATCGTATTATATATTTATATCGTGTTACAAAAATAAATGCAACTTTTATTTATGTAATCTGTATTTATTAGTTTTATACAAAACAAAGATTATGTAAATAAAAATCGCACTTTAATTTATAAAAGAACGATATAAGTATGTTGTAATACGATGCAAAATACAAGTAGCTCCTGCATACGCATGCCCGCTGGAAGGTTAACTGCGATCAAACTTTGTAACGTTAAAAGTATAATACAAGCAGAGAGGTCTTTAAACATGGCCGTTTTTAGAAACTTTATGTGAACATAAAGCTTCTTGAATTTTGATTAATTTACTGAAATATTTTAATGCACTTGAAATCGGCTATGACATCTTTGTAAAAAGCAACTAGTTCTGAGAGCAAGTAGTAGAAGATACAATTAATTCTAAGATAAAAATAGAATTTTATTTACAACATCGAAAATAAACGTGCATCAAATAACGACCTTCTTGGTCAAAACACGTTAACATCGCCTTTTGACATCTGGTAGTTATCACCAGTTACTTTAGAGAACCATTTACACATATAGTGTATAGCAGACTAACGCAGTTTCAGTTAAAAATAAAAAGCAGTCAAAAATTGTAGATGCCATTCATTTGCATGTGACGTGTAATGATAGAATTGGCGTAGCGAGAGGGGGGTGAATGTCCAAGACGCCAGTCTTAGGGGGTACAAAGGAGTCAAAACGTTACTGAGTGTAATTTTTGGTATGCCGTTGAAAGACCACATGTTCAGTGACGTACCGAGGATAAGTACCACCCGGGTCATAATATTATTTGTTCGCCCCCGCCTCTCATCATCAATAATTTAGTGACATAAACGTATTAACATTTGTCACCATGGCCAGGGGCGTAGCGAGACTAAGTGGCGCCCGGAAAGTAATGTGATTTTCTTTTATTCCCGTCGTCATCAGTGACTTAATAAGGGCAAATGGCGCCATGGGTATCGTATGATTTTTACGCCTCATCATATTTTGCTTTAAAAATGGCATAAACGCATTAACAGTTTGACTGCATGGTGGCCTCTGAAACTGGAGGCGGGGCATCTGTACCCCCTCTTGTCTCCACGTCGCTACGCCACTGCACACGCTGCATGAAAGATTAGATAAAACCAAGGAGTTTGGATGAGAGGCGTTGCCTCACCCATCTCATCTTCTGGCATCACGTCCTTTAATTACTATTTATAAAAGTCGCTAGAACATTTCTTGAGTGAAAAAAATATCAAAACATGAACGAAGTCAAACATGGGGTATCCAATCTTTTTGATTAAAAAAAGAACCATCTGCTCGACAGATGTAAGTAAAAATTTGCCACCTAGGCGGCAAAAGACCATTCATAATGAGAGTGACTGCATCATTGATTAAAAATAAAAACATATCGTAAAACCATTTGCTTGAATTTGAAGAAACATACGACATTACTTTCCGATTCCCCTAATAGTAAACATATAGTTGCGAGCACTCGTTATTTTTCTTCCATGTCGCCCATAATAAATAATTATGTTTTCTTTTCTTTTAATGTTTCAGAAATAGCACGAATTCCGGAGACACTTCAAACCGCCCTGACAGTGAGCGACGCCCAAATATTTGTGACGATTTACCGCCGTCTCTACGACAAATTGCGTTTTCAATTGCTATGGACGACAGTCCTCGGCGTTTCGCTCAGTCGGCAAGACATGAAAGCA
Organism: Araneus ventricosus; assembly: GCA_013235015.1. Classification (NCBI taxonomy): domain Eukaryota; kingdom Metazoa; phylum Arthropoda; class Arachnida; order Araneae; family Araneidae; genus Araneus; species Araneus ventricosus. Next base: position 12,796 of record BGPR01029683.1, on the reverse strand, counting down.
CTGGATCTGAGCACACAAGAGTGCATTACTCGTCAAGGGACAATCAAGAGCGCATTATCATCAATGACACTGAAGATTTTCAGATTCTTCCCGAACCTACTAATGCCATTTATGAACCGTAAGTCATCAATTTTTATAAAAAAAATTAACAAAAAATTGAATTGTGAAAACAAGTTTTAATTTCAATCTTTCAAAAATTAAATGTTGAAGCTATTTTAATTAAATGTCGAAGAATTTTTGATTATTTACCAAGTTCTTTATACCACACTAAATTTTCTAGCGTTATGGACGATGGTGTTCCTCATCCTGATTCCCAGTCTGAAAGGCGTGCTAGATCAGACGGATTGAGAGTGCATTACTCAATTGTCAACAATGGCGATGGAGTTCTTCAGATTTTTCCACCGCCTACTAGAGCCATTTCTGAATTGTAAGTCATCCATTTTTATTTTTTAAAAAAACTACCGATAAACCTGGCGTTGCACGGGATAAAAATGTTTTCATATCTAAGTACTTAATAACAATTTAAACTCAATTAAACAGTTTTTCGGAGCAGCGTCTTTCGTTGAATTTCATTCGCCCTTTCCCGTGTCGAATGACCCCTCGGTCAGCAGCTCAGTCCCTCTCTTCTTTTTGTCTCAGTCCTTTGAACTACCTGGACCGAGTCTAATAACCCTTGGAATTATATTTTCTGTCCCCATCATTGCTAAGGCGACAACAAAACTACCTCCATATTATGGTATTTATTATCATGGCTCGAAGTCCCACTCTCTTCTTTTTGGTGTTTAAGTGCCTGACCGGAAAAACACCGCATAACGTTCCTTCCTTTCCTCCTTAGGTCCTCTCCGTTCGGCAGGAATGGAACTCAGCACTCATGAATTACTTTATACACTCATTAGGATCATTAAAAATTATGTGAAAATTAAACGAAGTATCGCATACAGAGAGTAGTTGAATTGGATTAACGTGCCTCTATATCAAAAAGTGTAAATGTGTGCATGCTATGAATTAAAAACGGAATTAAAAGTTATGCTTTACAGTTAATCTGAAAGCAATATTTTTATAATAACTATAACAGTTGCAAAAACATGTTAATGAAGTATTTGACTAAACAATAAAATGCGTTTGTATTTAATAACTGCAATAGAAAACATCATTACAAATTATGTTTACAAGAATTTTGAAATGATTAATTTAAATTTGAGAAAAAATTGTACGGCGATTAAAATTGGTATCATTAAGAAGATTTTTTTCTGCTCTTGAAGATGGTATAGAAAACATTTGTGTGCATAATTACTCCAAAAGGAATTGGCAAAAAAAAAAAAAAAAAAACCCTGAGCGAGAAGGCCATAAATTGGCCTAATTTTTGTTATTTAATTCAGTATCTTAAGAACTAATAAAAATTTCTAAAATTGAAAATAGAACGACTGACATAGAAATTTTCTTGTGACAGACAGCCACATGCATTTTCTGCTTTATATTATAGATTTAAGTAACAAGTGAATAGTAAGAGGGAGATTTAATCGCAATTTTTCAAAAATTAAATATTCAAAGTATGTTAATTAAATGTCGAAGAATTTTTGATGACTTACTAAGATTTTTATACCACATTAGGTTTTCTAACATTTTGGAAAATGTTGTTATTGGTGATTCCCAGTCGCAAGGAAACTCTGGATCTGATAGTTTGAATGTACATTATTCAGCCGATAACAATGGAACTGCCGGGTAAGATAACAATTTTAATGGAAACAAATTAATTAACAAATGCACAAAAAAAGAAATAAGGAGGGTTTTTTTTTCTTTCATTTCTTCAAAAATTAAGTGTAGTGCTGATCAAAATTACGAACAATGATTGAACAACTTAAATTTTTCCATGTCTTTTCGGCGTTGCAGAATACCATTTTTCACCAAATGCTTAATGCCTTCTGAATAATGTAAAGGATTTTAATGAGAGATGCTTTTAACTTAAATAAAAGAAAGCAAAACTAGGATATTTTCATTGACTTGACTTGACTTGAATTGTATCTCCGAGAGATACGAGGTTTAGGGATTTTTAGCAACAAAGGCTTTTACCTCTTAGTTAAAAAAATATTCAATCCAAAATCTGCTAAAAATCAAGTAAAATTGCCATCAGGAGATGGACTAGAAAAATTGCCGATCCAATTCGGTCAAGAGAAAAATAATAGCACCCTCCTAGAAAGGCGTCCATATTCTTTTTTCGATATTTTCATTGCAAAATAGTACTTTGAAAAAAGTAAAAGTTGGCAAATCTTGAATTGTCCACAAAGCTATAGGTTATTAGTTTTTTTTAACACTATGAATTATCTTTGTTTTTATGGATCTGTCAAATATTCAGTATATGAAGTAGATTTATAGGAATTTTTAAACCATTTTTCAGAAATAAAAATAGTAATGGTCAGCATTGCAGAAACTGATTATTAAAAAGCATCCTATTTGTAAAATGTCCTTTTTATTTACAATATGTCATTATCTGTATTTCATTTTAAAGTAAAGTTTGTATGTAAGCATCGGTATTGGAAAAAGTTCCGTGTTTATTTTTGAAGAAACAAAAATAATGTTGAGACTGTATGTATCAAAATAAACTTTCCTGGACAGAGAAACTTTTTGAGTTTGCGACAGCCACCAAACACTTTTTGTTTCAAGTAATCTTCAATATTTTGCTATATTAAAAAGATCGGGTTTAAACAACAAATATTAGTTAAAATTTAATAATATATCGTGTTTTAAATGACAATAGCATGTCTTTTCCTCGCTGTAATTATTACGATTAAATTTCTTTGAGAAATTCGGTATTTAATTCTCTTCAAGATAATGCATAGACGTTAGTGTGAAATAACATTCTACAAAGGGGTGGAACGAACTGATACTTCAAATCATGTAGATTTCCAAAGACCTTCCACGTATTTGGCTCCTGGCAGCAAACAATATCAATTCTTTTGAAATTAAAAGAGGCACTTATTTGCAGAAATTGGAGTCAAAGAAAACTCAAACTCAGATTGATAGGAAAACTAAGAGATTTATCTTTGCGCCCAGTCCGCAGAGTATCGAGGGTAAGTGGATCCCTGGCTTAATCCCCCCCTCCCCCAATCTCAATCATTGGTTTAGTGTGTCCAAACGGCACCCGGCCCTATTAGCACAAAGATATTGCAAGATATTTTTGCTACATTGTTCGATATTCTGAATGCGGAATGATTAATTTGTGAAGATATCATAGTAAGTCCCGGTCAAAATAGCCCAAACCACAAGAACCCCGAAAAAATAGCCCGTGACGAAATAGCCCCGACAAAATGTCCCAAGACAAAATAGCCCTGACAAAATAACCCAAATTCAAATTCTGAATAAATGTCGGGGCTATTTTATTCGAACATTTGTACATTTTATTGCACATTCGAGAACAGTTGTACATTTTATTGTTTCGTCGGGGCTGTTTCGTCTTGGTCTATTTTGTCGGGCCTCTTATGGCTTAGGCTGTTTGGACAGGTGACGATCTTCGTAATATTGTAGAGCACTGGTGCGCATATTTTCATTTCTGACCTTCATTTTGTATGAAATTTTGGCGCGACCCACGTTTATTGAAGAAAAGTCTAGTATTTTTTTATTGTCAAATAAATTTCTTTGAAATTGGCTGCCCACAAAAATTTTCTCGACCCTCGATTTGCGCACCACTGTTGCAGAGCATCTTGTGCTATTAGGGCACGGTATTATTTTTTCGCTCTCAAGTCGTATTTGGCTTTAAAAGTGACATGAACGCCTTAAATTTTTTCTCCTTCGCACCCAGGGTATCTTTCTCCCCTGGGGGGTATCCCCCGCCTACACCGCCACTGCGCCCATTCGAAGATATCTGAATTTGATCCTTAAGTAAAACCAAATGAGTTTAAAAACAACATGGAAAGTTGTACATTTTATTAAAATATTATGCTTGAATAATGCACTTATTAAAGAAGTAATAATAAATTTATATGGATTCATAAATGTTTTTAAAAATTCTTTTTTTTAATTCCTTATAGAAGACCATGGATTTGGAAACTGTTGACTCATGACCAATGCCTCTGTCGGATCGGAACTCTGTTACTTTGCATCGTCATTATCGGTTTTCTTATATACGTTAAACTGACGATGTCTTCGAGTTAGACTGACTTCGGCATATCTGTAAATTTCTCATTGGTGTGTAATGACTGACTGAAAGCTGTAAATAAATACTTATTTTCGCGTACTACTAAATGCTTAGTTTTGTGTACTACTGAATACTTACACTTATGTACTAATGTATACTTATTTTATGTTCTACCTTAATTGAATCTCTATTTTTTAATCATACATTTTATAACTTTTTCTTTTGTATAATTGCTTCGAATTAAATGCAGAGTAGGTATCAAACTGTCAAGATTTATGTCAATACATGACTACTTAATGGTTTTTAACCCACTGAAATAAAATTATATTTAAACGCGTTTTCCAATAAAGGCCGCAAGTGTATTTTTAATAAATTTAAACTACTTGTTTGATTTTTCGGTTTGTGAACAAATACCTAACATAGAAATTAAATGACACACACTAAAAGTATTAAGATTGATGGGAAATAAAAGCTACCTTTATTTACATTTTTAACACTTAATCCTTTTAACACAAATCACGAACCAAACATATCTCATGTTGAAAAGCAATATATCTTTCTATTATTTCAAATTTAAAGTATATATTAATTTTTATAAAGAAATTTTCGATTTCCTACGTAATTCGTTTGACAAGAAATTTGATGCTACAAGAATTTCATTGAAAGTTAATTAGATTGTATTATCATACGGACCCTTCTTGGTCGAATTTTTTTTTCGAATTTCCGAGCCAAAAAAGGCATTTTTTTATGGCTGAAAATTCATATATGTTCTGTCCTGAATTCCAAAATGCAAAACAATTTTGTCAGTAAGCGCTTTCTGCTTCACCTACTGGTGGTCAGTGGCTGACTGGGTCTTAAAATTGTGATTGTCATGAGTAAATAGAGGCCCTATCACACCTGCAGTGCAATCTTAAATTACTGTGATGCATTTCAGCATAATATGACGAATTGGAGAGCCTTCTTTATCAAAAATAATATATTTATTGGACGACTACCACAGCACAAACCTGTAGAACAAACACATACACTTACATCACAAACGTTACAATCATTCACTTCTGACATCGAATTCCATGTACATTTTATTATTCTTTTCCGTTGCTAGGCAACGTTAGCAAAAAAACAAATATATCGTTGCCAGACTATTTTTATAACCTTTAGAAAAGAATTAATACCAAACGATATTTTTAATTAATTTCTTTTTCAGCCAAACGATATTTTAAAATTAATTTCTTTTATGACCAAACGATTTTTTAATCTAATTAATTTCTTTTTTTAAATATTTTAATAATTCTACAAATATATATTTTTTTATTTGTTACGAATATCACATTATATTTTTTAATTTAATTTCTTACAAATATAATAACCGAAATTAATAATAAATAATAATTTAATAAAATCTATTCCTAATCTAAAAATCTGTTATATTTATTACTAATTACAGTATACACTATTATTGAAAGTGATACCAAATATGAATAGAGTTTTATGATTGAATATTAAATAATTTTGGTGATTCTATAGAATACTGTAATTTTGTAACTGTATTGTAATTTTGAGAATTTTTTAAACCAAACTGAAAATGAAGTGCAAATTAGTTAACAATTTCAATTTAAAAAAAAAATTCTTACTCTCAAAGACTATCAACTCAAAAGTACCGAATTGTATTACATGTGGTCCTCTTCATTAAGAGCAAGTCAGCAAACTGTTGGGTTCACTAGATGACTTTGCAAATCTATCAATAATTACCCTGCATCCGAATAATCTAACAATTCCATTTGAATAGAGAGTAGAATATTGGTTTCCGAGTTCTCCTCAGTTAATGAATTTCTTAATATGGTCATGATCTTTAGCTTTCAAATTTCACTAATAACATTATATTATTCCACACATATTTCGAATTCCTTAAAGATAAAGTTCTTTTACATTTAATTTAATGTTTTCAATCCATGCAGGTCTATGAGGATACAAACCGTAACAGGAAAACGAAATTTCTGAGTAAAAAAGTAAGAAAAAAGCATACTGGTCCGCTTTATATAGAAATGTCAAACCACCTCAAATATAATTAGAACTATTATCTAAATTAACTCTAAATAAATATGAAGAGAAAGTGTCATGAATAATTAAATATTTGTCAGTAATTAATCGGTTATTATTACCATTGGACATATCGTCGCTTAACAAGCAACTCCACCTATCTCAATTTTTTGAAATTTCAAAGAGAAAGATAATATTGACGTTTCGTAACCAATAATGAATATTTCTGAATTTTTTTAACATCCGATATTAAGATGAGACCCAATGTTCCTACCATACGTGAAAAGAAATTCAGAAATATTCTTTTGCGAAAAACTCAAGTTTTTTCCTCCTCTTTGAAATTTCAAAAAATTGAGATAAGTTCGTGGAGTTGTTTGTTAAGCGACGATATAATCTCTCACACGTTTGGCGGGTAAAGAATATTTCCAAAATTCACTAAGTTTTAGGCAAATGCGTTGTTTACAAGTCTTTTTGATAAGAAAATAACAGATTGGAATTTCAGTAAACTCTCGATTATCCGGCATTCAAGTATCCGGAAAGCTCAACTAACCGGAAAAATTAGAAAATGAGTTTTTCTAAAAATTTTGCGTCTGCGGCCCAAAATTTAGCACGCTCGCGCGCCGTTCACGCGGACAATTTATTTCTGAAATGCAACGTTCGTTTCGCACGGAGAGGCTTAGAAGGAAAGAAAACAATATACAGTACTATGATTTACACAGACTTGTTTTATGGGGGAGGTTCAAAAGATGATATTCCAGTCAAAAAAGGGTTTGTAAAAACAAACTAAATCGCATAGTTTTGAAAATTACTACTCATGTTCGAGAGGGACTCCTGTTGAAAATTCTAAAAGTCCCTGTGGTCGCGTTTCCATTTCATCCCTTCACATTTTTAATATTTCTTGAATATCACGAAAACGATACAGCTTTGAATTTAAAACTGATTAACTTAATTAAAGTGAGTAAAATTCCCTTCAAATATATGACTTTATTGTTCTCCTAGGTTTAATAGTTTCTAAAATAATGGATTTCAAAGTTTGCTACCATCTTGGATTTCATCTCCCCTTTTCTGCTTTCCTTGAATATCTCAGATATTATTTAAGCTAGAAAAAAAAATAAAAGCACGTATTTTTAGGTAATTTTACGATCAATAATTTCCTGTATTACCTGTAATTTACAATCAAAAATCTTTCCAGATATTATAAAGAAAGGCTTAAAAGGTTGGATGAAAACCAAGATGTCGGCAAACTTTGAGACCTACTATCTCAGAAACTATTAAAGCTATAAGAAAAATAGAAGTATTCATTTATGGATAATTATACGTTTTTTAATTTGTTATACACATGTAAAGTGAGAATTGAATAGTTTTCGAGATATTGAAGAAATACTAAACATGTAATATAAAAAAAAATTATTTAAGTTAATTCCTACTTAGGTTAACAAAGAAAAATTTAAAAAAAGAAAAAAAAAAATTGAAAAACTATTAACATCAAGTGTCATCCACTACAAGTTTTAAAAAATGTATTTGAACTTGAGTGGATGAATAAAAAGTATTTTATTAACGACTGAAAATTTGAACAAGATATATATATATATATTAAAATCCAAGTCGGCGCAAACTTTGAGACCCATTATCTCGAAAACTATTAAAGCTAGAAGAAAAATAAAAAGATTTATTTATAAAAAAATTTATGCTCTTTAATTTATTTAATCAATTCTAATTTGAAAACTCAATAATTTTCGATACATTACAAAAAATGGATGAAATCCAAGATAGCGGCGACAGATACTCCCACAGAAATGGGGATTTTTAGTATGTTCACCAAGAGCCTCTCACGAACATGTGTAACAGTTTTCAAAACTATATGATTTAATGTTTTCTTCATCCCTGACTTTGGGCATTCGTTCACTGGACTAATGCTAGTAATGTGTTGTAGAACAAATGTTAGATAATTTCAAGAACTTAGGGTGTATTATGAGCTTAAAAGTTGCTTTTCTCATTTCACACTTGGACTATTTACCTGGAAATTTAGATGCAGTCAGGAAACACTTAGTCGATGTGCATTGTCAACAGGATAGGCGACTACTCCTGGACGCTTCAAAATAACAACCCTCAATAAATTTAACAGACGAAAAGCTGAAAGAGAAGTTTTGAGAAAAAGAGAGAATTCAACTATGGCGATTTGAAACTTTTTATAAATCATAACTATGCTAGAATGTGAATGTAAATATATATTTATGAAATGATTAAATAAATATAAAAATGTCTAAATCTTTTGACTTGAATTATTTCACCATAAAATATAAAATCGTTTTGTGAAAAAAAAAAAACTTACGTGACAAAAAAAATGGATTTCGTTTTTGAAATCAGCACTGAAAATAATATTAAAATCGGTTACCAACACATCGTTTTTCAAAAAGTGTTTTTTCTACGCCTGTGAATACGGTGAGAAAACAATTGAGGAATGGTTTCTTATGTGTCTAAAACCACAAGAGAATTGGTTTAGAAACATAAGACTCATTGATTTATTTTCCCATTCGAATAATTCTTTCACGATAAATGCAAACTCATCGTAAATATTTCTTTTTCAGGAGATAACAAAGCAGTTATATGGTGGCTGCTCTGTGCCACGCCGATATTGAGTTTGTTCATTATGTGGATATGCTGGAGACTAATGCTACTAAGGTAAGCAAATATTATCCTCTGTGTGTGCATCACTGAAGTTGTACATGTTGAATACAGAAATGGCAAAGGGTCGTTTACAAACATTAAGGGTAGATAGACATACGGAAGCAAGTCATTTTCACAACCTTTTTCGATTGTATCTTCGTCAGAGATTTAACTAAAAGAGAAAGCATACAACAATGGATAAGAGTTCTTCTTCCTGTCGAAAAAAATTGCTGAGGAAGGACCACATGTATTCCAATATTACTTTTGCTTGCTTTTTCTGCTTTTTAGCAAAACAAGCGTTTGCATATTTTAAGAGCTTCATCAATAGTGCATTGAAACATGAATTTACTACCTTGACTACTACTTTAATAATTTTTATTATTATTATTTATTTACAGGTTGCATGGTTAAGGGATATTTTTCAATAAACTCTTGCACATTTATTTTTTGTAAGATTGAGTTTTAACGTTTATGACTTTTTGAAATTAAAAGATGTTGAAGAAAAATGCAAAAAGATGAATTTTATAAGAAGAATGTCTCTGTCATTTAAAGAATTAGGACATATAATATAGGAAATAGGAATAACGCAGCAAACTCCCTCTCTGTAATAGCGTTAATCCAATATTTTAAAGAAATGGAAAGAGTGGCCATTACCTCTTATACATATATAAGAAAGTACAAAATTCCTCAAGTGATGTTTTTATTCCTGTAATAAATACAATAATTTTGAATAAAACTTTTTTACTGACTTTCAATCAAACTGCGAAGAGAGACGCTACGAATTTTTTGCATGCTACTTAAGGAAATTTCGATTTGCTTTTAGTGTGTGATAATTAGTTTCTGATAACAAGCAACTTTTGTATACTTTTTCATAGAGTGTACCAACATGATATTTATCATTCACTCATATTTTCAGCATTTCCTTCATATGAAATGAATAATTTGTTTTCTGATTCTTTACAGGACGTGGCTATTTGATGCCCGATGAAATGGCGCAGGTCTTCACGCGAATCCATTTAAGAAGTAGGTTAGATCTATTTGCTCTGTTGGCCACACATTTGCAGCGACGTGTGGTCACAGAACCCATGGAAATAACTTACTTCACGGTCGCTCACTTGCGCCTCCTTTTCCTGTTACCAATGTTAACAATTATGCTGCGTTATGGTTTTAAATGGATGGGAAAGAGAATCCAAGAGTGAAGGTCAGCACACCAACGAGTTGATACACAAGTCAGAGATGAAGGTCATCAGCATTAGTGTTCCTGGGATCCCCTCTCCACCAGAATCAAAATAGCAGACTGAAAAGAGTGTCAATTATGAACCAGGTTGTTCGGTGCGTCCAATACTTTCATAAATACTTTTTTTGTGTATGCTTTCCTGTTTTTCGCGTGCTTTACTCGGAACAAAACTTTGACAGGGTTTCAAGGCTGCTATTTTTGGACAGAATTCATGTTTCCTCTCTGATGTACGAGGCGGTCATAAATTATTGGACTCACTTCAGAAATGAATAAAAACAGCTCATAATGTTACAACTACGGATTTTTTTTAAAAAAGAGAGCGCATTTTTAAAAGTTTCTTTTTCAGACAGGTAACAGGTAAAGACAGGTAAAGATTAAAGCATGTAATTGTAGATAATTTTACTCTCTTTAATTTGTTAAATCAATTGTAATTCGAAAACTTAATAGCTTTCGAGATATTCAAGAAAAACGAAAAAAGGAAAGCTGAAAGCGCACATCGCCTTCTACTGATCGGTAGCCATTGCGTATGGAAATCCCTCGCTGAATTGAGAAAGCCGTAATGGTGCTCCAACTATCTGAAAAAAAATTTATTTACCCTCTCAATTAAAAAAACGCAGTTATATATATATATATATGACTCCACGAAGAAGGAATTGAAGAAATGCTTTTGCCGTTGATCTGGATCTGGGTACCAACCACTTTCTTTTCTGGATCTATGCTCCTGAATGAAAATCCGAGAGACATCGTTTGCCACTGTTTGATATTGACGGATTAATCCTTTTCTCGTGCATCCGAACTTTCGTAATCATTGACTATATTTGCACACTCATTGAATAGAAATTTGATTTTCTGTGTGATTCGAACACACCTTTCAGAACGTAATGACCAAGGAATTGAACTTTGATGAACGTACTTGCGAGGAACTCCATACTTGATTGAAAGAGACTTACTTAATGCAATGTTCTCACTTTTTTCACGTGATTTTCAACTTCATTTTGTCGATGTAATTTTGAATCACGTTGTATATGCCAATTACATGATGCCAGTGATCTTAATTGTCTTACAAAGTAAGGCCACATCTATTTTATTGCTTCCGCAAAGAAATTACTACATGTAAACTATGTTTGTAATTGTGAAACTATTAAATGCAAACTGTATTTATAATTGTGAAATTATTAAATGTAAACTTTGTTTGTAATTATGAAACTATTAAATGTAAACTTTGTTTGTAATTGTAAAACTACTAAATGTTTTTACTGTGAAAAGCTATGTTTTAAAAAATCCCTCTCACATTAACACGTGATTGCCTCTTTTATTAATGTTTGTCACATAATCGTAGTTAGGAAGAATGTAGTCAGCAATAAACTGACTAACATACCTTTTTAAAGTTTAAAAATAAACATCGCCATTACATAAGTTTAAGAAAGCGTCAAAATAGATCAATCTTGCCCCTAAAAATTAAATTTACGACATATTATTTAATATATCTATGCCATCCATTTACGACCAACCTGTATAATTTCAAAAATGTCGAGCTGGAATAAACTACATCTACAGCGAGGAGTTGAAATCTCTTGATTGCGCATGCGTGATAGCCAGCTGCCCAGATAGCACGTACGTTTTCAGCAAGTTTGGTTTTTACTTCATATTATCTTCTCATGGAAAATTTGACGCGTCGATGTTGTAGCGAAATTGCTGCAAATTAACCAGGAAGAATCGCCACCCTCGCTTTCAAAACGAGTTTGCCACAAGTTTTCCACGGCGAAAATAGACAACTAGCGCCACCCCTCCTTGCAATGCAAGTTTTCTGTGAATTTGTCATGACAAATTCACAGCACGATTGCAAAACAATTTTGCTGCAAAGATGATAGCACAAGAGACACTAAAACAGAGAAGAGAACCTTCTCTGTTTAAAAAAAAAACATCCGATTTTTAATAGCACCTCCTAGACCGTCCTCCTTTTAATTAATTCAATAAATCAATGATAATTTCTAAAAAAACTAACTTTTTGAAAAAAAAATTTGAAACATTTTCCATATTTTTACTAGAACTCGCACTTTAAAGAAAACTTTATCGCCTTTTTCTTAATGTTGAAATTTTAACGTCTATAAACGAAATTAAACCTACAAAACAGTCAGTGTTTGTTGAAAAATATTAACTTATACATTTTGCCCCATTTTAAAGTAATTACTTTTGAACTCTAATTTCATAACTTATTCTACTAGAAAAACGTAGTTATTAGCAAAAATTGCTCTCTCTTTGACTTCAAATCATATTCTCAACTCAAAATATAAAAAATTAATGAAATCAAGAAAATAGTTTAAAATAAATCGTATACGAATCGAATCGAACAATGTATTAGCGAAATCTATCTTTTCCTCTCAGAATTTATCTGGCCGAGTGGTTAGAGCATCAGGTTTAGAAGCGGTAGGTCGCGAGTTCTATCCAACGTTGTGTTCGTACTATGTTTTTGCTATAGTTTGCAATGAGTTTGACGTGACAAATTTCTGGCAAATTTGGCGCGTGGTGACTTCGAATCTGACGTTAACGTGCTGCAAACTTGGTTCAAGCTTGCACTCTTGTCATGCAAAATTTGTTGCAGTCTTGCAGATTTTGCAGAGCAAGATTGCTGCAACTTTGCTGCAAACTAAAATTGCTATTTGGGTGAGGTACAAAACCCAACCTGGAAAGAGCTGCGGGGCTGCGTTTGCCGTTGATCG